>JANAVB010010597.1:769415-897562 GCA_029216955.1 Iris pallida
ACTGGCTGTTAAGTTACCATAAAAAGCTTAAGGATTTATCTCCTTTACAGAAATTTTGTTATCGAAACTGACAACAAATCTGTCGCTTAGTTTCTTAAAAAGAAAACCATTAATAATCCTGAGGAAAATCTCCGAAGGATTAGAATTGCTTTATATCTGGAAATATTTAACTATGATGTTATCTATATTCCCGGGTATACTAACTTTCTTGCGGATACTCTTACCAGGCCGTGATGCCACTATGGATGCGGAAGAATACAAGAAAATGAAGGCAATTCATGAGGAGATGAAGCGTCAAGATGCTTTCACTCCCGCTACTGGCCGAAAGAAGGCCAAGGGTGCTTCAAACCAGGTAGCATCAACCTCTTCTGGGGCACCCAAGGCAAATTGCCCAGCTCCAGAAATATGCAAGGCGAATAGCCAAGCTCAGGCCACACCGGGCCAGACTCAGGCCACACCAGGCCAGATTCAGGCCACACCAGGCCAAACTCAGGCCACACAGGGCCAGAAGGGAGGACCTAAAAGTTTGTCGCTTTCCAAAACAAAACCTTTGCCAGTACTGTTGTCAAGAACTGGTATAACCAAGAGTTAGAAAAAAATGACAAAGACTCTTGGGACAAGTTCAATGGCTGCTATCGAGCCATTCAGTCCAACGACCCCAAGGGGGCAACGTTTTGGCTGTCTCAAATCGAGAAACAATATTTAACTGTAAGGGCAAGGGCCGAACAGTTAAATTCAAAGCTTTCTGAAGTCAGGCAGCAGACTCTCCTGATGATGGCCTATAGCGCTACCTCAAGATCGTCTGCTCTTGATGCGATGGAGAAGGACCTTTTCGGGGGACCTTCATCCGAACACAGAGAATTAAGCATGATTCTTGAACAGATCGATAGCCATGATCTGGTCCATTTAAGAATACCAGACTTGCTAAAGCTCTGTTCCTCCCTGTCCATAGAAAATGAAAGAACACAAAGCATGGACGCTGAAGGTATGGCACAGGGAATGATTGCAAGATATAAGCACGGGCTTATTGATGAAGCCCGTCTCCTAACCTACTTCAGGCGCTTAGATGACGCTGATGTTACTAAGCACTTTGAAGGGTTGGAGATCATTTACTCCAGCTACGGGAATATATACCTGGTATCATGTTTCCAGGATATTGTATCAATGCCCGTACAAATTAAAAAAGGTTTTGTCCATGAGCTTTTCATCTGCTCATTAGATGAAAATGTTTACAAGCCCATCATCCTAGAAATTTGCTGGAAAAAAGCCAAGGCTCATGCCTCCAGATTTCAAACCATGTTCCGGTTCAAAATTTGGAGCGTCTGGGAGGAAAAACGATATATCAAAAGCTTCCCCTCCTATCAACTCTGGGAACTTCACCGCCTTACTAGAGATCCCGGACTTCAGCCATCCCCCTTCAGGAAAGTGAATTTCCATGAGGGAAAAGAGAGATATGGTGCTGCAAGGGAGTTCTTCTCTGAAGTTAAGAAACTCGTTGAAGGACAGGCGGTTCTCTCCTGCAGTGGAAATGTTATTCTGGCAGACTACCTTTCTGTCAAGCCCGTCAGTGAAGCAGAAAATGGTGCCTTGGTCCGAGATTTTTTAACTAATTTGAATCTTGGTCCTACAGGTATTCAGCCTAGAGGGGACGACTGCGCGTACAGCAGTTGTGAAGCATGGTGGGACGATCAATTTCCAAAATGAAATTGTCCTACAAGCAGATCTTGAAGCGCTATCAAAAACGTGTTGGGTGACGCTTAACCAAAAAGAAAAAGAAGCCTCAGAGGGTGATACGGGTCCAACCTCTACCACAAGTTCCTCTACCACCTGTAGTCCAGGAGCAGCTTGAAGACTCCGAAGAGGATGAGGTTGTTTTTGCTACCCCACCTTGGGATAGTTGGAGCACCGACAGTGAAGAAAGGCATTTTCGTGTTGAGGAAAGGAGGGTTCGTGAGTGGAGTCCTCCAGAATCAAACAGCCATTGCCTTCACCAAGACAATTCATGGGACTCGACGGAGATGTAAATTTGGATGAATTCTACATTGCTGTCAGAGCAGCAGAAAGAGACAGATGGAATAACTGGTGGGAGACCCTGTATGTGGCTCCTTCACGTGATTTACCACCCCCTACTACATAATTAGGGGTTACGTGTTAGATTATCATTCTATCTTATCTGTAACACGTAAATCGTGGTGAGGTGTCCCTATTTTGAGATAAAGACGAAACTGATGGGACGTCTTATCTCTAAAAAGGGAATCACTTTAATAAAGCAGCTTTTTATAAAGTTACTTTATTAAAGGTATTTGATCCGGTAACCCTTAACCGGGGAGTCCGGTGGTAGTACCGACCTCTCTTTTCCCCTATAAATAAGGTTTGTTGCGAGAGAGAGGCAACGGAAAAAATTTGTACTCTTTAATTCCTACTTGCGCTTGTGTGGGTGCTTTCTACTTGTTTGCTTGTGTGCCTCAGAATTATCTGGTATCATCTGGTTCTCGTTCGTCGTGGGGCCAAGTATGGGCTCTGATTCCAGATAATTTTGAGGCACACAAGCAAACAAGTAGAGAGCACCCAAGCAAGCGCAAGTTGGAATTAAAGAGTACAAATTTTTTCCGTTGCCTCTCTCTCACAACAAACCTTCTTATTTATAGGGGAAAAGAGATGTCAGTACTACCACCGGACTCCCCGGTTAAGGGTTACCGGATCAAAAACCTTTAATAAAGTAACTTTATAAAAAGCTGCTTTATTAAAGTGATTCCCTTTTTAGAGATAAGACGTCCCATCAGTTTCGTCTTTATCTGAAAATAGGGACACCTCACCACGATTTACGTGTTACAGATAAGATATAATCTAACACGTAACCCCTAATTATGTAGTGGGGGTGGTGAATCACGTAAAGGAGCCACATACAGGGTCTCCCACCAGTTATTCCATCTGTCTCTTTCTGCTGCTCTGGCAGCAATGTAGAATTCATCCAAATTTACATCTCCGTCAGGTCTCATGAATTGTCTTGGTGAAGGCCAACTGTTTGATTCTGGAGGACTCCACTCACGGACCCTCCTTTCCTCAACACGAAAACGCCTTTCTTCACTGTCGGTGCTCCAACTATCCCAAGGTGGGGTAGAAAAAACAACCTCATCCTCTTCGGAGTCTTCAAGCTGCTCCTGGACCACAGGTGGTAGAGGAACTTGTGGTAGAGGTTGGACCCGTATCACCCTCTGAGGCTTCTTTTCCTTTTTGGTTAAGCGTCACCAAACACGTTTTTGATAGCGCTTCAAGATCTGCTTGTAGGACAATTTCACTTTGGAAATTGATCGTCCCACCATGCTTCACAACTGCTGTATTTGGGACATGATTGCGTCCTCCGCGCAGTCGTCCCCTCTAGCCTGAATACCTGTAGGACCAAGATTCAAATTAGTTAAAAAATCTCGGACCAAGGCACCATTTTCTGCTTCACCGACGGACTTGACAGAAAGGTGGAGGGTTTCTATTTCATCCTCAGATGATTCAGAATCCTCAGTATACTTCCACTTAAAGAAGTCAATTGCTCTAGCATGTTTTTCATAATATTCATATATGTGGATGCTTTCCATTTCACCGGAAAGTTCCTGTTGTTGTAACCTAAGAAAGGTTTTATAAAATTCTTCATTGATTTCTTCTGTTGGAATAGAATTTGTTCCCTCAGAAGACAATCGCATCATGTTGATGCTATTTGCCCATCTTTCGCGGGTAGGTATACCCCGGGTTGTAGGCAACAATGTTACTTTTGGTATAGTTCCAGCAGGCTTGCTGGATATACTCTCATCAGCTATAGGGGTTTTCCCTAAGCTTTTGATCTCATTCCTGATGTGGATGATTTCTCTCTCTACATCAGTGAGTTCTCTGAATGTATTGTGGATGTTGTTATTCATAGTAACCAGGGTATCCACAATAAAGTTGTATATTCCGTTTTCAGGGTTTTCATGAGAAGGTAGATGAACCAAATGTTCATAACCTCTCAAGTCATAGGGACAATGGTGGTTGTCCGCTAAGACACGATGTTCGGCTTTCGCCGGAATATTATCTCCCTTGGTGAGGAGTTGTTCTTGAGTATATGAGCTATGGTAGGCTCAAGTATTTTCGGACAAAGGTATTCTCAGATCTTTGTGTCTGCTCATTTTGATCCATAATTCTGCGGCTTGTCATAGCTTCCCTACGTTCTTTGATAACGCTGATCAAAGAGCTACCCTGGCTTTCTGGCAGGGTTAGGCCTCGAACATTCGACCACAAGCCTAAGCTACCGCTTTACAAAATTAGAGCACATCATTAGTTCGTTTCCTACACCATGCGTAAGAGCTTCTACATAGATCTCAACTTTATATTTGTCAGAATTACTTGAAGATTACCACAACGCCATACTCAAGAACACATTTATTCAGACATAAAAGAAAAGAAAAAAAAGAAGAAAGAGTCTTACTAAAACACCAGATCTTTTATTTAACTTGGCTCTGATACCAGATAATTCTAAGGCACACAAGCAAACAAGTAGAGAGCACCCAAGCAAGCGCAAGTTGGAATTAAAGAGTACAAATTTTTTCCGTTGCCTCTCTCTCACAACAAACATTTTTATTTATAGGGGAAAAGAGAGGCCGGTACTACCACCGGACTCCCCGGTTAAGGGTTACCGGATCAAATACCTTTAATAAAGTAACTTTATAAACAACTGCTTTATTAAAGTGATTCCCTTTTTAGAGATAAGGCGTCCCATCAGTTTTGTCTTTATCTCAAAATAGGGACACCTCACCACGATTTACGTGTTACAGATAAGATAGAATCTAACATGTAACCCCTAATTATGTAGTGGAGGGTGGTGAATCACGTGAAGGAGCCACATACAGGGTCTCCCACCAGTTATTCCATCTGTCTCTTTCTGCTGCTCTGGCAGCAATGTAGAATTCATTCAAATTTACATCTCTGTCGGGTCCCATGAATTGTCTTGGTGAAGGCCAGCTGTTTGATTCTGGAGGACTCCACTCACGAACCCTCCTTTCCTCAACACGAAAATGCCATTCTTCAGTGTCGGTGCTCCAACTATCCCAAGGTGGGGTAGCAAAAACAACCTCATCCTCTTCGGAGTCTTCAAGCTGCTCTTGGACCACAGGTGGTAGAGGAACTTGTGGTAGAGGCTGGACCCGTATCACCCTCTGAGGCTTCTTTTCCTTTTTGGTTAAGCGTCACCCAACACGTTTTTGATAGCGCTTCAAGATCTGCTTGTAGGACAATTTCATTTTGGAAATTGATCGTCCCACCATGCTTCACAACTGCTGTATTTGGGACATGATTGCGTCCTCCACGCAGTCGTCCCCTCTAGCCTGAATACCTGTAGGACCAAGATTCAAATTAGTTAAAAAATCTCGGACCAAAGCACCATTTTCTGCTTCACTGACGGGCTTGACAGAAAGGTAGTCTGCCAGAATAACATTTCCACTGCAAGAGAGAACCGCCTGTCCTTTAACGAGTTTCTTAACTTCAGAGAAGAACTCCCTTGCAGCACCATATCTTTCTTTTCCCTTATGGAAATTCCCTTTCCTGAAAGGGGATGGCTGAAGTCCGGGATCTCCAGTAAGGCGGTGAAGTTCCCAGAGTTGATAGGAGGGGAAGCTTTTGATATATCGCTTTTCCTCCTAGACGCTCCAAATTTTGAACCGGAACATGGTTTGAAATCTGGAGGCATGAGCCTTGGTTTTTTTCCAGCGAATTTCTGGGATGATGGGCTTATAAACATTTTCATCTGATGAGCAGATGAAAAGCTCATGGACAAAACCTTTTTTAATTTGTACGGGCATTGATACAATATCCTGGAAACATGGTACCAGGTGTATATTCCCGTAGCTGGAGTAAATGATCTCCAACCCTTCAAAGTGTTTAGTAACATCAGTGTCATCTAAGCGCCTGAAGTAGGTTAGGAGACGAGCTTCATCAATAAGCCCTTGTTTATATCTTGCAATCATTCCCTGTGCCATACCTTCAGCGTCCATGCTTTGTGTTCTTTCATTTTCTATGGACAGGGAGGAACAGAGCTTTAGCAAGTCTGGTATTCTTAAATGGACCAGATCATGGCTATCGATCTGTTCAAGAATCATGCTTAATTCTCTGTGTTCGGATGAAGGTCCCTCGAAAAGGTCCTTCTCCATCGCATCAAGAGCAGGCGATCTTGAGGTAGCGCTATAGGCCATCATCAGGAGAGTCTGCTGCCTGACTTCAGAAAGCTTTGAATTTAACTGTTCGGCCCTTGCCCTTACAGTTAAATATTGTTTCTCGATTTGAGACAGCCAAAACGTTGCCCCCTTGTGGTCGTTGGACTGAATGGCTCGATAGCAGCCATTGAACTTGTCCCAAGAGTCTTTGTCATTGTTTTCTAACTCTTGGTTATACCAGTTCTTGATAACAGTACTGGCAAAGGTATTGTTTTGGAAAGGGACAAACTTTTTAGGTCCTCCCTTCTGGCCCTGTGTGGCCTGAGTTTGGCTTGGTGTGGCCTGAGTTTGGCTTGGTGTGGCCTGAGTCTGGCCTTTTGTGGCCTGAGTTTGGCCTGGTGTGGCCTAAGCTTGGCTATTCGCCTTGCATATTTCTGGAGCTGCGCTATTTGTCTTGGGTGCCCCAGAAGAGGTTGATGCTGCCTGGTTTGCAGCACCCTTGGCCTTCTTTCGGCCAGTAGCGGGAGTGAAAGCATCTTGACGCTTCACCTCCTCATGAATTGCCTTCATTTTCTTGTATTCTTCCGGATCCATAGTGACATCACGGCGTATCCGTAAGAAAGTTAGTATACCCGGGAATATAGATAACATCATAGTTAAAAATTTTCAGATATAAAGCAAATCTAATCCTTCGGAGATTTTCCTCAGGATTATTAATGGTTTTCTTTTTAAGAAACTAAACGACAGATTTGTTGTAAGCTTCGATAACAAAATTTCTGTAAAGGAGATAAATCCTTAAGCTTTTTATGGCTAACTTAACAGCCAGTAGTTCTTTATCATAGGATTAATTTGGGTTTTATTAAATTTTCCAGATGTGTATGCAACAATTTTTTTATTTTTCGTAATTAATACTCCTGCCCAAAAAAGATCAGAAGCATCAGTTTGCAAGGTTAGCTTATCTTCATCAAGAGGGAAATAAAGAATTTTCTGGTTTTTAACCAGGTCCTTATTTTTTGCATTCTCTTCCTTCTCTTTGGGGGAGAGGGAAATAGAAATCTTACTGGTATCTCACTTCCTGGGTTGTTCCCCAGTAACATGTTTATATTTCGCTTGTTCAGCGGCAAGTTTATCCTGTAATTTCACAACTCTAGCAGAGAGGTGTGGTATAAACTTCCTGCCATAATTGAGCAGTCCAAGAAAGCTCTGAAGTTCCTTCAAAGTCTTGAAGTCTTCAGGAAAATCTTTTATCTTGGTATAGATATGTTGCTGTAGCTCAATCTGACCATTCTTTATTATTTTTTCCAAGAAATCGATCTCTGTTTTGATCAGTTCAATCTTCTTAGGACTCAATATAATGCCATTATCTAGTAATAGCTTTACAACATGTAACAGATATTCCTTATGTTCTTCAGCGGTTTTGGAGAACACCAGAATATCATCAATATATACAACAACAAATTCCAAATGTCCAAATATGGAGTTCATCCATTTCTGGAATATCTGTGGTGCATTTTTTAATCCAAAAGGCATAAGTAGCCATTCAAAATGTCCCTAAGGACAGCTGAAAGCAGTTAGCTCAATGGATGTTCTATCAGCAAGTTTAATTTGCCAAAACCCTGACTTAGCATCAAACGTACTGTAAAACTTAGCTCCCTGTATCTGCTTAATTAAAGTCTCAGCAGAGGGAATAAAATATCCGTTAAACTTAGTATAGCTATTAAGCTTTCTGTAATTTATAACCATTCTAGCTTTTCCACGTTTAATCTCAGCATGATTCCTGACAAGGAATGGCGGAGATGAGTGGGTACTATGGCTATTTTATATTAGATTTAATCGAAGTAGTTCATCGATTTATTTAGCAAATTCCTCCTTATCGGTAGGAGAAACCATAATGCTATTTACTCGAACATTCGATTCTTTATGTATATCTAAAAGCTCAATTTTACAATATCTGGGAGATTTATCAAACCACTTTAATGGGTTATCAGAATATAACGGTTCTAACATTCCATGAATGATTCGATGAAAATTGTTATCCGTTGGAATATTATAAGTGCAAACTTTTTCAGCAGTAGTGATCTCACCACACTGTGCTGCAGGTGTAAATTTGTCTGCCATTGAGACATTAAATGGGACACGAGGAATAGAGCGACAATCAATATCAAAATAATGGCAATTAAATGGAGGATAATGCCGAAGATTATCCATACCGATTAAACAATCATTATCAAACACTTTTGGGAGTAATCTAAAAGTATATTGATAAGTTGCGTAATTCCCATGTATATCTGGGAGTTGAACGTCAACTAGAGCTCCATAATTGACAGGAACCTGCCGTCCCATGAAATCGTTTAATCTACATGGTCGGTCAAGCTTTAGTCGGATATGTTCTGGTATGAACAATTCCCGTAGTAAAGTAACTTCAGCTCCAGTATCTATTAGAGCATGAATCGTTAGTTCATTATATCTAGGGATACAAATCGTTAAGGGTATAAAGATGTCCCTGTGGGAAAGTCTTCAGATCAAGGATTGCTCTTATCATTATCAGAATTAATGAGTTCGTCCCAATTAAGGGTGTCATTTGAAAGAAGATTGTTGTCACCAGAGTCCAACTGGAGCCAATCATCAATGTTGAATTTATTCAATTGACAATACTCAAATCCCACCTGATCAAGGGAGGTGCTAGGGATTTCGAGGTCAATAAGATCTGCTGGGGGTAGGTCGACATGATCTGTAGTATCTATAGGTAAATTGGGATCTGGATCGGAAGAATCCGAATCAATCTCAATTGTCCTGGCGAAGGTTACCCTTCTCTTATTTTTATTCTCCTCAACATATGCTTTATTTCTACGATTTTTGTAGAAATGTATATGCTCTCTGAGCAATCTCTTTGTTTGTTCCAGGTGTCGCATTACAATTGTTCTGTAATTCGATCTGGAAGTCTTATTTTTGATTATATCTTTGAATTTTTTAGTTAAACACAACATTTTATATGCTTCCCGTATTTGGAGAGCATTATAGCTGGTTTCAATTTTATGTTTACCAAGGTTCATAGATTTCTTATTCATATTAAGATAAGTCTGAACCTTGTTCCCGTATCCGGGGTAATGGAGCACTAATTACTAGATTATCTCTTCTGGATTTTTCGTCCATCAAGAGTCTAGTTCGTCCCTCCATCGGAGTTTCACTGGTACTGGCCCTATGAGCATACTCGTCAGAAGGCATTCTTACTGAACTGAGATGTCCAATAGAGTTAGATCTAGAAATCTTTACTGTATTCGAGGAAGAAGACTCATCATCATTTTTCATTTTTGGTCTACTTCCGCTGACTACCGTGGATATGGTATTGCCCGAGGCAATAAAATATTCGGTAGGTACTTCAATCTTTGGTTTAAGAGACTTAACAAATACTTGCATTTCGTTGTCAAGCCTCAAATGTTCTAGTTTAACCAGTCGTGGTTGAATAGTTTTTCCCATTCCAACCTCGAACAGTTTAACTAGATGCTTTGGAGTAATGGATTTGAATGTTGGAATATCATTCAAAGCCATACAATGTTCCCATTGAATACCTAAGACTTTAGAACCAGGCAATAGTTCTATACCTTGTAGGTTAATCGATAAGGTACATGTTTTTTCAATGTTTTCGTCATCTAGACTGATAGGAAAGTCCGGATGAATATTTATTCCAAATAACCTGTTTACCAGGTTTGATTTTGCTCCTCCAATGATACTATTGAGAGGGCTATTTATTAGTCTTTCGTCCATAGAAACAATTAGTATGGGCGTATCTATTCCTGTTCGGAAGAGACCAGTTATTTTTAACTGAATCAACCCAATATGGAGATATCTCATTCTTGGGTATTTCCTTTTTAATTTTTCTATTTTCTTTCGATCAAGTAGGCAAATTGAAGAAAAATCTTCTCCACCTCAATTCGATATTACCTTGCATTCTTTCGAATACGTAGGCATGCTTGTTTAAAAACCTAGACTGGAAAGAGATAGGTTTATAAACTTCTTTCTTATCAGAATGTGGAATCACTTCTTTAAGCTTTTCCAAATCTTCATCGGTTATTTCAAATTGTTCACCTTCACTCTGGGTGAGGCTAGAATTTGAAGTTTACTCAGAAATTAGCTTATTCATGTAAATCCAGAACTCATTATAGTGCTCTTGAGGATTATCCCTACTAGAGCTACTAGAATCTGGTTGCGGATTTGAAAACTTTTTGGGAAGGGAGTCTTCCACCATAGGAAGGTCCTCGTATTTATGAATTACGAGTAACCCGATAGGGTCACCCCTTTCAATGGTGTAATCACCTTCATATACTGTATTCTTTACAGTGATGGCAACATTCTGTCTCGACACTGGTTCAATGAACCCTTGTGTTAAGATTGTGCCTTTATTTGTGTGTAAAGAAACACTATGTATAATACCATAGTATCCAATCGGAATTGATATTCTCAAGTCAAGGAATATCTCTGCACTGCCATATCTTTTTATACATACCGATTTCGGGGCGTATAATGTGTATCCGGCAGAAATACCTTCTTTGACGGGTAAAATCGCATTATCATTGAGGAGAGTTATCCTCACCTGATTATACGTTTTATTTATTGTATTCATATTAATCTTGAGATGTTCTTTGGCTTTGTTGAGATCCTCATCTTCAGAAGCATATTCTTCATCAGAGGGTTCGTCCATAGATTCAATCTCATAGACAGAAGATGTCGTATCACTACTAATTTCATCTATGGTACCAATATGAATACCATACTCTTCAAGGTCTGTTATGACCACACTTTTGATATTTTCAGGACATTCATTAGCGAAGTGCCCTTCTTGGTTGCATTTGAAGCATTTACAACCCTTTTTAAATTTCTTCTTTTTAATAAACTTTCGTTTTCGGAAGTTTTTGTCAGACCTAAACTTCTTTTTAAAGCTTGGCTTCCATTTTTTCTGAGTAATCTTCCATTTTTTCTTGGAATAGGTTTTACCCTTTTTCCATGTCTTTTTCCATTTCGGTTTTTGCCATACCGGCGGACATCCGAATTGGAAATTAACATCCTCATCGTACTTGTTACAACATCTGTAGCCAAGTAATGAGTTTTTGATGAATTTATTCATCTGTGAGGCCTTAGCCTGTTCACAAGTTTCTTCCATGGTTCTCATACAAGCCTTTTTCAACATTCCGGTTGTATGAACTCCACCACGGATCTCATCGTATTTTGCTTTTATACTATTATTCCAGGGGTAAGGAATTTTAGTAAAAAATTCCTCCATCCAGAATTCCTTTTCTCTAATATTATTTAGATGAAAAATTAGTCCCGATATATTTGGACACGAATTCTTCAAGCATACAGATATCACACAAAACCATCTTGTGTAATATCTTATTGTAGTTTTTGGAAGCTTGTGAACTTTCTCCTGTGAAATCAGCAAGGAGCTGTTCAACTAGCTTGTCTAAGGCCGCATATTTATCAGGATTAGCCTTGATTGCTTTCGTCAACTGAGGATTTAGCATTTCAAAGTTTCTCAACCATGCAATGCTATCACCTTGCCAATGACTAGTGGGATAGTGAATAAATCCTTCACTAGGGGACGAAGTGCTAGCAAAAACACTAAGTCCGTGACAAGTGGTATCAGAGCAAAGGTTCGATCGTCGTCATGTCTTCGTCCGAGATCGTCCACCACGAGGAGCAACCCGCATCGCCTAAGGAGAAGGCGAAGCCCTCGAGGAAGGGTAAGAGCAAGGAGCCGTCGATGGAACGGGCCCTTGGTGAGTTGGCGTCCCGCGTGGAGATGCTGGAGAAGGGCAAGATGGCCGTCGAGCATGAAGTGGAGCAGAACCAATCGGCCTACGATGAGTTCGCCCATGGGTTGGAGACCGACGTTGCTACGGCGATGACGCAGTTTCGGAAACAACTCCGCGAGATGCAAGCCTAGTTCGAGGAGGAACAAAAGGCTACCAAGGCGAAGATTGCCGAACTGTGCGAAGAGTTGAAAACCAAGATGACAATCCTCGAGAAGGCCATTACTGGTGGTGCGTCTTCGAGGAGGGAGGCGGCCCAAAAGGTAAAGTATCCAGAACCCAAATCCTTCAACGGCGTGCGAGACGCGAAGGAGGTGGATAACTTCATCTGTAATGTCGAGCGGTACCTGAAGGCGGTTCGCATCGAAGATGAGACCGACATGGTAAACACGGCGTCCCTATTTTTCTCTGATGATGCTATGCTGTGGTGGCGACGCAGGTGCATTGAGATAGAAAAGGGACTCTGCTTGATCGAGACTTGGGAGGATCTCAAGAAGGAGATCAACTCTCAATTCTATCCGAAGGATATGGAGTACGTCGCGAAGCGGAGCTTGCGACAACTCAAGCACACCGGGTCCATCAAGTAGTATGTGACGGAGTTCACTTGCCTGATTCTTTCCATTTCCAGTATGGGCGAAGAAGATCGCCTGTTCTTTGTCCTAGACGGTCTGCAACCGTGGGCGGCACAAGAGTCACAGAGGCAACGCGTGACAGATCTGAACACGGCCGTTGCAGCGGCCGAGAAGATGATGGAGTATCGGCGGAGCGATATTCCCAAGCCCAAGGCAAAAACCACCATCAAGTTCAACGGTGGGGGAGACAAAAAGAACAACGGAAAGGGAGCCCCGTCGAAGGACAAGCATCCTGCGAAGCCTCCGACGGAGCGAGAGATCGAGTGCTTCGTGTGCGGTGGAAATCACTTCGCATGCGACTGCACCAACAAAGGCAAGAGGGTGAACGCGGTCCAAGACGGGGAGGCCGAGGACGAGGAGCCTAAGATGGGGGCTCACATGGGTGTCCTGCGCCTATTGAATGTTTTGAAGAGCAAGGCGGTCGTGACCAAAGCCCTAAATCGAGAGCTGATGTACGTGGACGTGAAGATCAATGGCCACAACACAGAGGCGATGGTCGACACAGGGGCAACCCACAACTTCATCTCGGATGCAGAGGTCCAGCGCTTGGGTCTGGTGCTTGCAAAAGACTCAAGCAAGATGAAGGCGGTCAATTCAGAGGCACGTCCTGTGCAAGGGGTGGCCAAAGGCGTGAAGATCCAATTGGGAGACTGGACGGGTGTCACCAGTCTCACGGTCGTGCAACTGGATGACTTCAACATGATCATCGGGATGGACTTCCTTACTTCGGCAAAGGCGGTCCCAATGCCGCATCTGGGGGTCGTCGCGATCATGGAGGAGAGCTCCCCGTTAATGTTGATTGTTGCACGAGGCGAGCTTACGAAGGGGAAGGCTCTCTCCGCTTTACAACTTAAAAAGGGGATGCGACACGGAGAGATGACCTATCTTGCGGTGTTCAAGATGGAGGAGGCGCCCGTGCAGGTGGATCTTTCGCCTGAGATCGATGACGTCCTTGTGGAGTTCGGGGATGTCATGCCGAAGGAGTTGCCAAAGAGGCTACCTCCGCGGAGGGAGGTAGACCACGCCATCGAGTTGGAGCCGGACACGAAGCCGCCCGCCATGGCTCCATATCACATGGCCCCGCCCGAGCTAGACGAGTTGAAGAGACAACTTAAGGAGCTGCTGGATGCGGGATTCATCAGACCGTCGAAGGCCCTGTACGGCGCACCGGTGCTATTCCAGAAGAAGGATGGAAGCCTTCGTTTGTGAATTGACTATCGTGCACTAAACAAGGTGACCGTCAAGAACAAATATCCCATTCTGTTGGTGGCGGACTTGTTCGACCAATTGGGAGGCGCAAGATACTTCTCCAAATTTGATCTGCGTTCGGGGTATTATCAAGTTCGGATTGCGGAGGGCGATGAGGCTAAAACGGTATGCGTCACGAGATATGGCGCATATGAGTTTATGGATATGCCTTTTGGTCTAACAAATTCACCTGCAACTTTTTGTACTTTGATGAACAAGCTCTTTCATCCCTACCTGGATCGGTTCGTCGTGGTCTATCTCGACGATATCGTCGTGTACTCAAACACGATGGAGGTTGAAGACCGTCTTCCAAGTGCTGAGGGAGAACGAACTCTTCGTCAAGCGAGAGAAGTGCTCATTTGCACAAGAAGAGGTGTCGTTCTTGGGGCACTGGATCGGGCATGGCAAGATATGGATGGACGACACGAACGGTCCGGTCCATACGGGAGTGGGAGGCTCCCACCAGGCCGACGGAGCTGCGGTTGTTCCTTGGCCTGGCGAACTACTACCGGTGGTTCATCCGAGGATATTCCGCCATCGCAGCGCCTCTGACCGATCTGCTGCGAAAGGATCGGGCGTGGATCTGGACGCCCCGATGCGAGGAGGCATTCGAGGCACTGAAGCGGGCTGTGACGGAGGAGCCGATCCTATCTCTACCGGACTACTCCAAGGCGTTCGAAGTGCATACGGACGCGTCCGACTTAGCCATCGGTGGGGTGTTGGTGCGGGAAGGGCACCCCATCGCGCTCGAGAGCTGCAAGTTGAATGATACCGAGCGGCGCTACACGGTGCAAGAGAAGGAGATGACCGCGGTCGTGCATAGCTTGAGGACATGGCGGTACTACCTTCCCGGCACCAAGTTCGTAATCATGACAGACATGTTGCCACGAGCTACTTCCAGTCCCAGAAAAGCTGTCTTCGAAGCAGGCGAGATGGCAAGATTTTCTAGTCGAGTTCGATGGAGTTGCGGTACAAACCCGGCAAGGAAAATTAAGTGGCCGATGCGCTCAGCAGGAAGGCCGAGTTCGCATCAGTGTGCTTGCACAAGGGGGACATTCTGGACCGTGTACGAGTGAGTATCATGGAGGACCCGCTGACACAGGCTATAGTGAAGCTCAAGGAGGGCAAAACGAGAAGGTTCTGCCTGCAAGACTGATTTCTCTATACCAAGGGCGACATGGTGGTCGTGTCCAAGTGGAGTGGCTTGCGGAGACAGCTGCTCAAGGAGTGCCATGATACGAAGTGGGCTGGACACCCGGGACAAAAGCGAACCTTGGCGTTGCTGGAGGCCTCGCATGCGCGAGGATGTGGAGGACTATGTGCGCACTTGTCTTGTGTGCCGGCAAAACAAGGTGGACCATCAGAAGCCCGGGGGCCTACTGGAGCCTCTTCCCGTGCCGAGCAGGCCGTGGGAGAGCATATCGATGGACTTCATCTCCGCCCTGCCGAAAGTGGGGGCGCTTGGGTCCATTCTCGTGGTGGTGGACCGATTCTCCAAGTACGCGACCTTCATTGCTGCTTCAACGAACTGCACAGCAGAGGAGGCCGTGCGACTGTTCATCAACCACGTGGTGAAGTTTTGGGGCATCCCGGTGAACATAGTCAGTGATCAGGATCCCGCTTCACGGGGAAGTTCTGGACGGAAGTCTTCAAAATTCTCGGCACGAACTTGCACTTCTCGACCAGCTTCCACTTGCAGACGGACGGGCAGACCGAGCGGGTCAATTCGCTACTCGAGGAGTACTTGCAGCACTTTGTGAGTGACAACCAGAGGGATTGGGATCACCTCGACGTTGCTCGGCTCTGCTACAACCTTCAACGGAGCGAGTCGTTGCACAATAGCCCATTCGAGTTGGTGATGGGCGACAACCACTTGCCCCGCACACGCTGAGTGTGGGGTCCTCGAGTAGAAGCCCCGCGGCCAACCAGTTCACTTCAGACTTCAAGGCAAAGGCGGACATTGCCAAGGCATTTCTGGAGAAGGCCGTGAGGAAGATGAAGAAATGGGCCGACGCGAGGCGAAGGCCGGTGGAGTACAAGGAGGGAGACATAGTGATGGTGAAGCTACAACCGCAACGGTTCAAGGTGTTCCGGAAAGTACACAAAGGACTGATTCAGAAGTACGAAGGCCCCTTTCCTGTGCTCAAGAAGGTAGGCAAGGTAGCCTACAAGCTTGAACACCCCGCCAAGCTGAAGATTCATTCCGTCTTCCATGCGAGTTGCCGGAAACCTTATCATGAAGACTTGAAGGAACCCAACGAGGAGTTCCGAAGCGACCGACGGCGACCATGACTACGTCCTTCGAGAAGTAGGTGAAGCCGTGCTGGACAAGAGGATCATTCGTCGGCGAGACGTGTCCCCGTATGTGGAGTACCTCATCCAATGGAAGGGCATGCCGCATGGCGAGTCTAGTTGGGAACGTGCTGATACGCTGCATCAGTTCGAGACCGAGGTCCAGACGTTTCTCAGCAAGCATGGTTGACGAGGGCGTCAACGCCTTAGGTGGGGGAGAATGTAACGTCCCAAATGTTGCCCCTCCGAGGCCAAGTTGCATAACCTTTCCACGGACCAAGGTTATGCAGGAAGCTTCTAGAACATTCCAGAAGATGGCAGAACTCTGCAGAAGACGGTGGATTTCTCTGGAAGGCCCAAGATCATTCTAGATGGCCCAAGATGCTTCTGGATGCCCGTTAAGTTTCCTTTTATGTCCCTAGAGAATAATCTTGGAATATGCCTCCAGTTATGGTAGAAAGAATAATCTCTGGAATATTCTTCCAAAAATTTCATGTAAAGCTCTATGAGCCATTATAAAAGGGGGATGCCTCATTTGTTCCTCACCACCAAAACTTGTAAGCATTCTCAAGTCAATAAATAAATTCTTACGAGTCCCATCTTTGCTCCACTCTTCTTATTTTCCTTAGCGATTTAGCTAAGTCGTGTTGGGAAGGCTTGCACGAGTCTTCGAGGAGGAAGATAGTGCGCCGCACGGGACGAAGTGTTAGCAAAAACACTAATTCCGTGGCAATATGCTCCTCCTTTTGCCGAAACTATTTGGAGACAATTTGACTACTTGTGAGGATTGTTACTTCTCTATCCTTTTTACCTCCATCTGCTATTGGCTCATCAAGTTCCAGGAGTTTTTTCTTCTTCACCTGAATAGACTGCCCTTTTTTGTATCATTACTTTTTGGATTTGAGTCTTTCTTTAAGCTCATTGATCTTTTCTCTCTTTTACTCTTCAGCGATTCTTCTCTTATAATGAAATGAGCTTTTACATTCAAAAGAAGAATCCTTTAGGCTCCATTAACAAGCACCTAGTCTGTTTTCCATGTTTAGTTCTTTATTAGTTATATATGACTTGGTCGGAATCTAGTGGATGAAAGCTAATAGTGCATTGTTCTTGGAATCTGATGTTGTCATTGACAATGGTGCCGAGTGGTCTTTGATGCTGACACCATTGTCTTAACATAAATGGAGGAATGAGAGAAAACCGAGAGAATGAGGTGGATGAGAGGAGGAGAGATAAAGAGATGCATGAGAGGGAAGAGAGAAATATAGGGAGGCATTATTTGTTTGCTCTTCAATTAGGATTATAGTTAGGTATGTTAGACAAATGGGCCGGTTTTTAAATAAGTTGGGTTTTAAATTATTCGGATTTTGAATAAGTGGAGGTTTAAATGATCACTTGGCAAACTTTAAAAAGTTCTTCAAGTAAATTAAAACCCAAATATTGTGATCATTTAAAAGTTTGTGGGTTAAATTTAAAACCCAAATATACTGTTCTTAATATGGTTGATATATATATAAAAAAATATGGTTGACCCTAATGTTGTCCTCGTTTAAAAGTTTTCGGGTTAAGCCAACACATTTAAAACCAAAACCAAAAATCTGATAGCCAAAGATGTTGAAACTACCCATAACGATACTTCTCGATACTATGAACCTTGGATTAATCTCATCTTGTGAACCATGATGCACTTTACGTCCGGGCTACAACCTCATTGGTGTAGTCCCATTTTGTCTGTCAACATGTTAAGATCTCTAGTAAGTAATTTATCTGACAAGTTATGACCCAGTGTCACAAATTATCTTAATTAGCAATAACACAAATGCTACCTGAGTTACACTATCCATCAGTGTATGTTGTAGTTCTCAGTTAACTAATTAATTAGACATCAATATAATGACTGATAAGATTGTTAATCTAGTTTGAGATGGTTGCCAAAATGAACAAGAATAAATTATGGTTTAAACTTATTATTTGCATGGTTTCTTGCTATTTCGAAATGTGAATGTTGAACCAATTGAGACCTTTGGATGTCAAATTTGGTTGAGTACCAGTATATCATGGAGGGAAGAAAAGAATTTTTTTTGTTAAAAGTAAAACTTAAGCCCACTTCATGTATTTTACTGTTGGAAACTATGTGATCTTGTCATTGGTCTACTTGTTACAGTAAAGCTTCACTAGGTTAATTTTTTCTTTTTATACTTTGTTGCAGAAGTCGCGAACTTCCAAAGAAACTGTAGGTGCATATGCTGTGCAATGTGGTAGATGCTCCAAATGGAGGTTGATTCCAAGCAGGGAAGAGTACGAGACCATAAGGGAGAGTTTCATCGAGGATCCATGGTTCTGTGACAAAAATCCCGAGGTTTCCTGCGACGATCCTGGTGATATAGAGTACGATACCAGCCGGCTGTGGGTTATTGACAAGCCCAACGCCCCGAAGACACCCCCTAATACCACGAGGAGTCTGAGCTTGAGGAAGAATCTCTCTAGGACGGATGTGACCTACGTAATGCCCAACGGGAAAAGAGTTAGGAGCACCGTGGAGGTGGAGAAGTTTTTGGAAACCTACCCGGAGTACAAAGATCAGTTCTCGTGTCAAACTTTAGTTTCGCGACTCCAAAGATACTGGAGGACATGGTTCCCGGAAATTCAGCAGGTAGCAATAAGAAGAGGAGGACGGAGACTGAGAAATAGGACTGACCCTTCGTCGAGGTCTTATAAGTTTGTCGAGTGTGTACTCTATTTGTTCTCCCTCCTTGTTATAATTTTTTGGAGAACAGAAGAGTGAAACCCAAGAGTAGCATAATATAGCTTTGCTATAATGAATATTGCGTTTTGAATGTGTACACTTTTTGATCAACTATGGATTGGAGAGTTATTAGAGTTTGTAACCACTATCAGACTGCTTGTAAAGTGTAAACCCATAAGACTACTATTCATACTCATATACTCCCATTCACGTACCTATCGTGTGCTCGACAGAGGAGGAGGAGGCGTCGGTGGCGCTGTCGACGTCGGAGGAGGGCGAGCAGCAAGGGGGGAGGTCGTCGTTGTTGGAGGAGAGGAGGAGGCGCCGGAGCAGGAGGGGAGGGAGAGCAGGAGGAGAGAGGAAAGGAAGACGGTGGCGGAGTAGGTGGTTGATGGCAGTGGCGCTGCCGTCCTCGGCCAATCGTCGTTGGAGGAGAGGAGGAGGCGCCGGAGCAGGAGGGGAGGGAGAGCAGGAGGAGAGAGGAATGGAAGACGGTGGCGGAGTACGTGGTTGATGGCAGTGGCGCTGCCGTCCGCGGCGTGCGCACACGTCCATGCCAAATAGAGTTTTCGCTGTTTGTTCTCTTCAATAGGATTTGCTCTCTTCAATAAGTGTCCTGAAGAGGATTCTAGATAATTAAAGGAATATATCATCACTACATAAAGTCTCTATAGTTCGTTCAATCTCTCGTCAAGCATTTCTTGTCATGTTAAATTCAGTTTTAGATCTCGACTTTACATTAATGTATCTTATCTTAGGTGCTTATGTCCAGACTGGAAGCTTCTCCGTACACGATTTCTAGTTTAGGTGCTGTCACGATCCGATTCCAATATACTGGATCCGGTCGGATCATGTCCAGCCTATACCGTTGTGAAACGACGACAGTAACCTGTATTAAGCGGTAGTACATAAACAAATAGTTCCAAAGTCAAATAAATGTTGCTATGACGTGAATTGATCGATTCATGGCAAGCTCGGAGAGACTGTCCATGAACCCTAGGCCATGCATGGCGACATGCAAATTAAGTCTTCTTTCACACCTGTTGAGCTACCATTAATGTGGAGCTAGCTTGTTTACGTCATGATCAATTGTCTTCTAAAGATTGTTGGAAAATTTGGTATACCGGTTATAGGCCAAATCCATATACCAGTATTGTTGCACCTTTCCTATTTTGGCTACAATTCAAGTCCCGTCTCCTTTCACTTCCCTGAGCTTCTCCATATGATGTTTGTCGCTCTTCAGGCATTCTCCATATACAAAGAATCCACCCCCAACGCTCGAAGGATTATATGATATATCAGGTGTAGAAGTAGGCCAACATTTATATTAGCAAATAGGAGATTTACAAATTCATGTCCAAGTACTTATCACTTCTTGGATTGTAATTGCTATCTTATTAGGTTCAGTCATCATAGCCGTTCGAAATCCACAAAGCATTCTGACCGACGGTCCAAATTTCTTCGAATATGTTCTTGAATTTATTCGAGACTTGAACAAGACTCAGATTGGAGAAGAATATGGTCCCTGGGTTCCCTTTATTGGAACTATGTTCCTATTTATTTTTGTTTCTAACTGGTCAGGTGCCCTTTTATCACTATGAGTCAGACTCAATAGAATTTTCTCAATCCTTTTTTATGTCGTTAAGGTGGAGAACTGAACCAAAAATTCTGTTGGGTATTTTGGTTTGACATTGCTTCACACCCAAAAAGAAGCGAGCTACGTCTGAGCGAAGCTTGGATATGGAAGTCTTCTTTCATTTCTCGACGGTGAAGTAAGACCAAGCTCATGAGCTTATTATCCTAGGTCGGAACAAGTTGGTAGGATCCCCCTTTTTACATCCCCATGTCGCCAAAGCTAAGGCCCCTAAATGACAGCTCAGTGATAAAGGAGGTAGGGGTGCAGATTGCCTAGAAGTAGTCACCCTTGAAAGAGTGTGTAATAGCTCACTGGTCGAGCGCTCTTACGTCGAAGATGAACGGGGTTAAGCGATCTGCCGAAGCTGTGGGATGTAAAAATGCTATATTTGCTGTTATGTTCATGAATGGTTCATAATATTCCAATAATTCATATCTTTGGATCGTTGGAGATGGGGTTACTTCACTGGTTTGTTCAAGTATTTTTTTTCCACTAATTCTTACTATCTCGGATACATTCTGGTACGGAATTATTTGGACTACAAAATCAAACCAGATTATCGAACAGGATCTTGTAAGTAACGTTCAACAAATTGGAATTCATTTATCAACATATTTTTAAATCTCCCCCTTTCAACACTTTCGAATAGTCCATTGACGAGCTAGTCATTCCAGCGATCTTCCTATATAACTCAAACTTTTTTCTCGGTAAAACTTTGCGAGCATGTCTACACTCCATTGTCATTTGCATGAACCTTTTCAAGCTCAACAACCTTCACCTCCAACATGTTTATATCCAGTGATACCAAGTAGCAATGTGAACCTGCTATGAAATGTTGGATGATTACTAATATAACACTCTGACTATCACAAAGCAACATATTGCTCATGTTTCAACACCATTTTTTAGGAGCTTCTTCGACTAAAACATCTCTTTGTACATTGCAATAAACTCTACCTCTGTCATAGACAAGACCATACATTTATGCAACTACGACCGCTAGGCCATTGCTTGTCACGTCCCGATTCGACAAACCGTTCGTCCCCATTCCTATTATGCCGAATCGATCATCCTTGCTAAGGCGTGATGCCGTAGGAGTCTGGAGTTGCACTCGTACAAGGCAAGAATATTACATTTGAAACAATCAAGTTGAAAATTCACAAATCGCAGAGTAATTGAACGCGCAGTATAGAAAAATAGAAATATGCTTTTCATTGATAGCTTGTAACGAAGTGCACGTCATATAACATTGGATATGCCGTTGCGGCTACATTGATTGAAACAAAAGAAATATACTCGACAAGCTGTCTGAACTAAGGCTTGTCGTTCCATACATTCACCCTTTTATACATTGAAAGCCTTTGATGAATTGGCTTCAAAATACTTCAGGATACGAAGAGCTTCAAAATGCCTCTCCGAACTTCAGCTTTGGCTTAGCGACGTGCACCTCCAGAGTCCTCGTCACCTGTGGGATTAGGGATTAGTACACTTGGAAATGCACTAGTGAGTAGGACGAACCCACTCGTCTAAACCGACTTTGATTGTTAAGGTAGGCATGCATTGGAGTTTCCTTTCTATTTAGAACTAAATAAATTCAATTCATATCGATAGCCATCTTTGAAGTAGTAAAAGCATATAGTGAAATATAGCAGTTTATCTCAATTCTTGCTACGGACGTGCTCGTCCCTGCATAAAAATAGAGAAAATACTTTACCTGCATAAGACAATAGGTGAGCATACTACTATCTTATATGTGTTTATTGGTGTTCGCCACCACAAGGGACAGTTATCAATGGCATTACGACAAGCCTTCAATCCAGGTTGCAAGCCCGTTTGAAGTCTCGTAATGCCTCGTGCCGAAGCACGACTCATATTTTCTTAGGTCAATTCGGTTCCAGGGTCCCGGAATACCATTTCGAGGAAAGCCAAACTTGTGCACAAGTTGTCCATGACCATGCCAATGAATGAGTAGTTTAATATATAAAACCGATTGCATAGCATGGATAATATTTAATAGCATTATCATTTTGACTCATGCGAGAGTTCCTTTCCTCAAAGCCGTATGTTTTGATTTAGCGTCCCGCAGGCACCAAATTTTCCGAGGCACTATATGCCGCAACCGATGTTTCATTATATTTTGTAGATCATGAAATAGTCTATCTCTTTTCTAGAATCTTATCTTTTCTCTTTTCGATGTGAAACTTATATTTTTAGAGTAAATTACTCTAAATCGATACATTTTTTTCCGAGTTCTTGATCTTAGTGGATTGGCATGCATTTAACTTGGCATCGTCGATTTGAATAAGTTCGAGGCAAAAGAATTTCGTTTGCGGGAAGGAGTAGAAAAGAAGGGGCCGAACCACCCACTAAGTATTTGATTGTGCCGAGGGTCGAAGCACTTCGCAACATTCAAGCTTCAGTTACGCGAGCTCCTGCAATGGCACCAATACTTAGTCAGAGTTTATTCTTTAATCCTTCATTTCAAAATTCGTAGAATGCATTCAGAAATCGACACAAAAACACATTCATCAAAACCAAACAGCAAAAACTCAAGAAAATTAGACAACAGTCTGGTCTCGTCGAAGAGACTCTTATATAGAGATCACTCGTCGAGACGCAGCCTACTGTATCTAGGACTTATTCTAACAGAAGTCGTTCCATTAGTTAGTGTTTGCCATGAAATATAAAAGAACAGAACAATTATCGGAGGACCGGACTTTTACTTCACGTTACAAACTCGCTTGTACAAAGAAAGCCTAGGAACGAAAACCTAGGTACATCAGTCTAAGTACAATTATTTATTTTAGATTATGGGGGATGACGATAGAGGCTCGGGAAGGCGACGGCAGCCCTGCCTTACTCCTTGGACGATCGGTATGCAGCCTTGGCTCCTGTGAAGAGGTGGTTGGCGCTGGTGAAGAAATGCTCTTCTTGCTCTCCTTCTATTATTCTTCTGGCTTCTCTCTCTCTGTGTGTATTTTCTCTCTGATTATTAGGGGAGTCTCTCTGTATGGGCGTATCTCTCTTTCTGACCGTATATCTTTTTTTACAAGGGAATGGCACCTTGCTATTTATAATAGTGGGATGTGATCATTAGGGTTGCCGATGATTGTCTCTTGGAGATGGCGGCGGCCTGTGGATTGGTCAATATAGGCCGTTTGCTTTTGATTGTGACGAATCCGAGCCATTGAGTGTAGATTACACCAAATCCCATCAGCAATTAATGCTGATTGGAATAAATCTTTCTCATAATGGTCTTCGGATGTCTGCGAATAAATTAGATTTATTCTCCTGCCACGTGTCCCAGATTATTGGGATTTGACCCAATCTTTGATTGCAATAAATCTGAGGAATTGATCGGCTTAGGACACGTGTCTTAGGAGCCATTGGGGGGGGATCTGAACCGCATGACGAGTGAGCCGCATATGATTTTGGGCCGCATATGATTATGGTCACGTGTCAGGGCTGCCTGGGTAGTGGCCCTCTCATGGAGGTGATCATTGCGAGCCGCATAGGGATACATCCGCCTGAGCCGCATGGAAATGGTCCTCTTGAACCGCATAAGAAGTCTTTGCTCGAGCCGCATGAGGCTGTCTCGGCCTGAGCCGCATAGGATAGCTTCATTCTGAGCCGCATGAGAAGTCTTTGCTCGAGCCGCATGAGACTGTCTCGGCCTGAGCCGCATAGGACGGCTTCATTCTGAACCGCATGAGAAGTCTTTGCTCGAGCCGCATACGAACGCCCACGTGACAAGGCCACGTGGCATTTTTATGGCTCTCGGGGGATTTGTGTCAGAGATCTCTTTTCTCTTCCCTAGAAGTCTATCATTATGACAGAGTCATAATTACTTCTTTTTTGTGTCAGGGCTGTTACTTTTTCAGAGTTGTCAGCCGTCAAACAATTAATGCGAGAGGACAGGGGAGATGGCGGTCCCGCCACGTGTCTTCTGAGCCGCATGGGATGTCTTGGGCCGCATAGTCCCTTATGCCGCATGACTCTGTGAGCCGCATGGGCTTTCTGAGCCGCATGGGGTTCTTTGGCCGCATGAGTCATTTTCTTTAGTATTTTCCATGCTTCTACAAGACCCCCTTCAAAGTTTTCAATTTGTAAAATTGAAATACTTTGAATAAGAAGCATGGCTGTGTTCTTCTAGCCACATATGAAACCCTGACCGCATAGAGATCTTGGCCGCATAGATTGTTCGGTCGCAGGAGTGTCTCAGCCGCAGGGGACTGTTCAGCCGTATAGCTCTTTGTCATGTCATTATTGCTACGTATGGCAATCTTTTGCATTTAAACGTTATTGATTTGCTGTCAGCTTTAAAGGCCACTTTTTGGTGCGAGATCCGAGGGGCTTGGCCTCCATTTTCGACGGCTCATTTTGATAACCGAAGAGTCGGTCTGCGTGTACGCACGGGAATCGAAACGCTTCACTCTAGTTTATAAATATGGATGACTTTGGCCGGAGGGACTTCTTTACCTTCTCCTTCGTTCACTCTTTTTGCTGTCTCCTCTTTCTGATCTTCTTTGTCCGCCGTCGAAGCAAATGGCTCCTAAGTCTTCTAAAGTCGTCTCCGCCGCCGCGAAGGGCAAGAGGGTGACGTCTTCGTCGGCGGTCGAGCCCGAAGCGCCCGAAGTGCCCTCTGATGTTCGTCCTGCTTTCAATGGTAAGGGTTGCATTTGAATCTGGAGAACCCATGGCTCTGTTGCATATTTATGCACAAGCCTCCACCCAAGTTGATAGCAGAGCCGCATATGCTGTATGGGCCGTATGACCTTCTCATACCCGAGCCGCATAGAAAATATCCCACGACTGAATCGCATGAGAAGGATTTAAGTCTCTAGATAAAAACCGCATAAAGTCTCCTCTGAACGGAGCCGCATATGTTTCTAGCAGGCTGAACCGCATGGCATTTTGCGCCGCATGAGCTCTTCTGTTAGAACTGCGTATATTCATCTGATCCGCATAAGCTATCGAGCTAGAGTCATACGGAACTCCCGTCTGATTTGGGCCGTATGAGACTATGTTGACTCGAACCGCATAGGCTTCCTCGAAACCGCATCTCTTGAGACCCAATTGGAATGGAGCCGCATAAGGCTTTGTTGACCCGAACCGCATAGGCTCGTGAGAGCTTCTTTATTTAGTGATTTTTTTTTAACCATCTTTTAATCATGTTTCTCTTTGTCCCTTTTTCAGTGAACCTCCCAACCAACCCAGCAGGAGAGCTTCTTATGGGTTCAGCTCAGTTCGCCGTAGGCGTACGGCTTGATGACTTAATTCGTTGTATAGTGGATCAGCTTCCCACTAATGAACCTAGGGAGAGGGTGACTGCCATTAATAACCAACCTTTCCGCTTTCTTTGTTCAATGATGAATTCGGAGAAGCTGGATGGAGAATATCTGAAACCGGCTTTTCTCTTTGGGGACGCCTTTTCCATAAAGAACTCCCGATTGCTGGATGTCTCAGAGCACTGGGATTTTTCTGTAGACGGAGTAGAGATTCATATCCCCGAGATGGAGCGGCATTATCCTCTCTCATGGTTTAACATGGTACCGTTGGACAGGACAATGGTGGGCTCCCTGACTCCTACCCAACAGGGAATGTTTGTGAGCAACATCCACTACAACAGGCGCACGGGTTTAGTATGTGCGGGCAAGGAATCAGTGAGTCGGACTGTGATGGGGCTGCTCCCTGGCACTTTTGTAAACATGACTGGCCCTAATTTTACTTTCACTCTAGCTGATACTTTTCTGAATCAGCTCGCTCGCAAGGGGTCTTATCCCGTAGGCAGGTTGTCGCTGCTGAACTGGATCAACCCCATTCCCACATGGACTAATCTTATCTCATAGATTTTGAGGAAGTATGGGGAATTCCTTCGAAAAATTGACCTCTACTACGCCGTCAGGGGTACCTGCTATGGGTTGCCCATTAACAAGCCCTTGTTTATGGCTCTATTGGAGCTGTATAATCGGCGTACAGGGACTTTCTTTGCCCCCGGAGGAGAGCTGGGGTTTGCTCTTCATGAGATGAACGATGTTTCTAGATTGCCGTGGGGAGGTGAAGCTTTTGAAGCATATACACCGACGAACGAAGAATTCGAAGACCTGGATCGACGATTTCCTGGTTTCGTCGCTGTGTACCAAGAACTGTTGTGCCATCATAGCGCCTGCCACCAGATGGCTATCAAGAAAGAAAATAGCTCAGAAGGGAGCGCCCCTCATACCACGGCCTGAATTTTGTATCTTTTCAAGTTGCGTCCCTCCGGCCAAGTTTCGTCTCGAACTCCTTGAACCCCGGAGGAGGTGAAAGACATGATGTTGAAGGTCAAAAGGTCGAGGTCTACCCGTGATCGGTTTGGGAGTCGTACTGACTCCCTCAGTTACTTCCACTATGGTACCCGGGAGATGTCTGATAAAGCGATCTTAGCTGGGTTCTTGATGGTGTGGCTACGCAATTGTGTAGTCTCAGGCGACGCGGGTTCTATGGAAAGGATCAGCCGCCATTTCATTCTTCCTGCTATGAAATTGGTCTTTAAGGTAAGACTGGCGCTCTGTCACGCCCCGCTCCCGTGGGAGCGATCGTCCTCGCTAAGGCGTGATGCCGCACGAGCCTAGATTGCGCTCGTGCAAGGCGGGTTCCATAACGGCCGATTTCAGCGGCTACGACGGGGTCGTCGCACAGAAGTCCCGTGCAGAGACATTGAATATATTGCAGCGGAATTTAAAGAACACATGAACACAAGTATTTCAAAGAAAGCTCTTTTATTGATATTGAATTCAAAGATTACATTGTGGGCGCAAGGCCAATTACAAGTCTCTCAAGTCTAACTTTTCTCTCAAGTTTACAAGTCACTCTGCTCTCTCTCATCTCTCGATACAATACTTGATTCCAGCGGAAGCTTCGAAAGGCGATGTCCATACATTATGTCCTGTATAAGTCTTCAGATCACGCGGCCGCACGCTTCGACTCGCCAAGGAACTCCGTGCCTCGACGCATCCAAGCGAGCTCCGCACCACGAGCTTCTACCTGTGCCTGCACATGAAACACTGTGTGGGTGTCAGTACCACTGTACTGGTGGAGTGAGCTTCTCGCCCACCCATACAAAACCTACACGTTTCATTTACTTTGTGCAACATAAACCCTTTTTACGATTGTCTTTCTATTCTTGCCTTAGGATAGATTTTAGGACCGGCGCCTTAGCGCAACTTGTGTATCGGAACCATCCCGTGCTTGCAATGTCAACGTTAACTCATACTTGTCTCTAGACCACTCCTCGTGCCAACAACGCTAACCTATCAGGTCGTGTTTGCCTTACGGCCATAATCAGAGACGCAACTACACGAAGGACTCCATTTCCTTGCCTCTAGACCTTTCTCGTGCTTGCATTGTCGACGCACCGACTTATACTTATCTTTCGTGCCAAACTCTGGGACGTAACGACTCGGTCGTGCCATGAACTCGATTCGTGCATCGATAACTCTGAGGCAACGCCTCCTCGCTTAGTCTTGCCTATACTTGTGTTGTGACAACGCGGCCGTGCCTCATATTTCGAGGTCGTGCCCAGCAACTCAACGTAACTTCACACAACTAGCCCTACGGCCCTTTTTGACTTAACTCGCAACTTAACAGTCGACGCCACATCTCGTGCCGAAGCACGTCGCCTTCGTTGTAGCCAAATCTTAGGCTCAGACATTGTGTCTTTTAACTCATACATATCCAACTCAATCCACCGTCACACACACGGATTGCCGCCCGTGCCGACACCAAACTTACCATGTTAGTTGAAAACAATTATTATTAAGTGTTTGTTATGGGATTGGCCTAACCAGCCGCCTTGGACGTAGCCTGGTACTCGGGACCCTTTCAACGCAGGTAGCGAGCCCCGATGAAAGTCCCCGACATACCGATCGCCTAACCAGCGTTGCCTATTACCCAGCTCGGCTACAACTTGTTTCTTCCTAGGCCGAGACGGTCCCGTGGCCGCGGGTCTCCGCTCGAAGAAACCACCCCTTGTCGACAAGTTGTCCAAGTTCATAAGGGTTACATGGAGTATTTTAGGATACAGTTTGGGGCTTGTTATGTGATCAATTCATTTACTTGGTTGTTTTACTCTTTCCACTTTTTGTACTTTCTTTGCAGAGCCCCTAACCAGGGTTGCCTCGGCGACTACCCATCGCTTAGACTTAACATTCTTTGAACTCAGGGAACGGCTACTGCATAGCCTTCCAATTTAACTTGAACATAACGTGTTTCCATAAGTATCGACCGACCGTGGCTAACTTTCCACTGAACCAACAGTGGCTCGTGCCTCTAAACCGACTCGTGTTCGACACAACGCTGTCGCCCAAGTCATACTTCATATGACGGGCCTTAGGATCGTGGGACTACTTATCTTGACAACCGCAGAATGAGCGGGACAGCACGTAGAATAACTTAGGTCGACCGGCATAACATTTGCCTAACTCACTCAAGCCTACAACTTAACCCAAGGGACGAGCAAAGGCTATGCCAAGCCTTGCGGGACAGGACCGTGCATGCTTTAGCAAGCATTTGTGCGGGCGACGCCTATGACTTAGGCTAACTCTCAACTTTTGCATCGAAGACCAACTTTCCTTCTCCCAAGCCACGGGACGAAGGACCGAGTGTCATTTTCAAAGCACGACGTGCACCAACTCTAAGCCGACCGTGGGACGTTTTCCATGTTCTAACTCGATTCAAACCGTCGGGATTATTCTCTTAGCTATGTGGATGAGTAGCTTTTATTTATCAAGCCTAACTTGTGCAAGTTGAAAACACGATTTATTATGTGAAGGCAAAGATGAGAAGAGTTCACCGAAACTACCCCACCTGAGCGATGTCTCCGAGCAAGCCGTTGCAAGGCTAAGACCGAACGCCGTCGGCGTTTCGATTCCTTCGATTGACTTTGCGGGACGGGGCACTACATCATACACCACTCAGAACAAGTCTCGTCCTCGAGACTTTCCTGAAGGCAAGCTATTCTACCATTTCTATGGCCAAGACTTAATCGTACACATTTCGCCTACGCGTTCCTTCGATTCCGAGCCACGCTCGCACTATTATCAATCTTTACTTCAACACGATTTCAAGATCTTGACACACTCCCACATTTCAAGCCTTGCTTGAACTCGCCGCATCACTTGGCTGGATCGTGCACGCATTCCAAGCGTCCCTAAATACATGCATTCAGCCAAGCCGCATGATAGAAAATTTGTCATTCTCACTCGAGTCGCATCGTGCACATACCCAGGCGTCCCTGAAATATATACATGTCAGCCGAGCCTCGTGAGCAGGGTTTCCTATATTCGTGATTTCCATGCATTCCAATCCTCAAGATCAATCTTTTGATTGCTAACACATGAAACAGGGGCGTCTCGCCTAACCGCTAGGCCATCTTTTCGAGGCTAAGTCAATGTCAGGATTGGAATCATAGTTCCCCAACAATAATGCCAACACTGACCCCAATCCTAGGGTCAAACCAAAGTCGATAGTACGGGATTTTCTACCCAAGCTCGCGTCACTCAAATTTCTAAACATCAAGCACGATCACCTAATTCGTATTATGGCACGCATTGTGTATATTCAATTCCTTCAATTCACCAATTCTAACCAATTCATGTATTCGATCACGAGGTCGTCTCGCTCGACAATACGTTGCGCCCCAATCTCACGCGAGTCCGATTATCCACGGCGGTTCATGAATCACCACGCAACGCTCCCGCGGAATAATCATTCTCATCGGGGCGTAACTCTTGTTTGAGTTTAGACTAACTCATTTTCGATACGCGGATTGGACCTACTCAATCCTCAAGTTCAATCGACAAGCACACCAATTCAATTCACGAGTCACCTTCGCGTCAAACCACAAATCGAGGCACAAATTGTCGCACCGTGCAAGTTCGACCACTCCCGCTGTATGAATCACCATACCAGCGCTCACGCAGAGTGATCGCCCTAATCGGCGAGACGCATGTGCGAGGCTTGAGTAGCACTCGCATAAGACAAGAACATCAACGTTGTGGTTGTCGACGAAGCAAATCCAAATATTCCAGTTTTCATCCAAGCCAAGTTCGATCGTCATTGATTCAACTTAGAAAATCCTCGAGCCAAGTCTATCTTTTCTTCGACACATTTTTAACATTTCAAGTATAGCGTCCAACGGAACAATGACATTTGCACGACCGTCATTCGCCGAGTCAGAGTGCCCCCGAGTTATCGCATATCGATCTTTGATACGCCTCAATACCATCGACGACATGCGTAACCTGACGATCTTCCTTTGCAACCAATTTTCGAGTCGTGCGACTAATGCTATTGTCCGAGTTGGATAATCCACCATTTCTTCGATATTCAAGATCACGTTCGATCGCTATTCCTCAAGCTCGTTTCAAGATCGTTGTTCAAAACTCAAGTCACATTTCATTTGAATCAATCCCAAATCGTACGCGCGATCCTCTAAGTTTCCTCGATCAAGACCATTCATTTTCATTCATCGGTTCGAATCATTTCAATATCGATTTCTACTCGCGTTGCCTACTCGCAAGTCGTCCGAACGAGATGCTCGTTCGAGACACACGAAGTCACGTCCAACTAAACGTGACGCGCTCTAAGGCTTTGCGCGATCGCATCGCCTCGCCGACATACTCGAAATCCCCAATTTCTGCTCGAATGATTTCCAAGACAAACCATACACCACTCGGACTCGAGCCACTCGACTAATCGTCGACACTCATTCTTATTCTTCTCCGAACCTATCACATACACCACTCGGATTCAAGCCATAAGATCTAGTCCTCAATCACGTTCGCGTCATGCGCTAAGATATCCTTCAGATTCGTTCGACGAATCGCTAACGTAGTCGCTCGCGTCGTACCGACGCACTAAGTCGTTCGCACTATTTCCTCAAAATCCAAATCAATCTTCCGTGTACGCCTAAGCGTTAGTCCGATAGCGTTCCTATCGATAGACACTCTAAGTGCATCTCCGTTCCCGACCGAACGATACTTGATATCGCTCGCAACTCGTTTGCACCAAGGGTCAAGGTGCGCGACGCAAAACACAACTTAGCCAAAAGGCCGTGTGCATAGCCATCCTGTGCGGACTACATTCCGAGTTTGCACGCTCAATTGCTAGGGTCAACGTTGGACTAATTAGGCATGCACGCGACTTGTTAACAGCAGCACATATTTTCTATCGCGTCAAGTTTGCAACGTTCGGTACAAAGGCCCTATCGACGTATTTGGCAACGGCCTACCGATGCGTTAGATTGAACGCTTGTACGAGCTTTCGAAAATATTTAGACTTATTGTATGGACATGCCGAGGGACATTTGAGAGAGAGTGCACCAATGATAACAACTTGCGGAAGCAACAGAGTTTTGTGGAAACATCAAAGTTAAAGAATTCAATCGACGGTCCAAGGACGTAAAGCCGTGCTCTGATACCATTATGTCACGCCCCGCTCCCGTGGGAGCGATCGTCCTCGCTAAGGCGTGATGCCGCACGAGCCTAGATTGCGCTCGTGCAAGGCGGGTTCCATAACGGCCGATTTCAGCGGCTACGACGGGGTCGTCGCACAGAAGTCCCGTGCAGAGACATTGAATATATTGCAGCGGAATTTAAAGAACACATGAACACAAGTATTTCAAAGAAAGCTCTTTTATTGATATTGAATTCAAAGATTACATTGTGGGCGCAAGGCCAATTACAAGTCTCTCAAGTCTCACTTTTCTCTCAAGTTTACAAGTCACTCTGCTCTCTCTCATCTCTCGATACAATACTTGATTCCAGCGGAAGCTTCGGAAGGCGATGTCCATACATTATGTCCTGTATAAGTCTTCAGATCACGCGGCCGCACGCTTCGACTCGCCAAGGAACTCCGTGCCTCGACGCATCCAAGCGAGCTCCGCACCACGAGCTTCTACCTGTGCCTGCACATGAAACACTGTGTGGGTGTCAGTACCACTGTACTGGTGGAGTGAGCTTCTCGCCCACCCATACAAAACCTACACGTTTCATTTACTTTGTGCAACATAAACCCTTTTTACGATTGTCTTTCTATTCTTGCCTTAGGATAGATTTTAGGACCGGCGCCTTAGCGCAACTTGTGTATCGGAACCATCCCGTGCTTGCAATGTCAACGTTAACTCATACTTGTCTCTAGACCACTCCTCGTGCCAACAACGCTAACCTATCAGGTCGTGTTTGCCTTACGGCCATAATCAGAGACGCAACTACACGAAGGACTCCATTTCCTTGCCTCTAGACCTTTCTCGTGCTTGCATTGTCGACGCACCGACTTATACTTATCTTTCGTGCCAAACTCTGGGACGTAACGACTCGGTCGTGCCATGAACTCGATTCGTGCATCGATAACTCTGAGGCAACGCCTCCTCGCTTAGTCTTGCCTATACTTGTGTTGTGACAACGCGGCCGTGCCTCATATTTCGAGGTCGTGCCCAGCAACTCAACGTAACTTCACACAACTAGCCCTACGGCCCTTTTTGACTTAACTCGCAACTTAACAGTCGACGCCACATCTCGTGCCGAAGCACGTCGCCTTCGCTGTAGCCAAATCTTAGGCTCAGACATTGTGTCTTTTAACTCATACATATCCAACTCAATCCACCGTCACACACACGGATTGCCGCCCGTGCCGACACCAAACTTACCATGTTAGTTGAAAACAATTATTATTAAGTGTTTGTTATGGGATTGGCCTAACCAGCCGCCTTGGACGTAGCCTGGTACTCGGGACCCTTTCAACGCAGGTAGCGAGCCCCGATGAAAGTCCCCGACATACCGATCGCCTAACCAGCGTTGCCTATTACCCAGCTCGGCTACAACTTTTTTCTTCCTAGGCCGAGACGGTCCCGTGGCCGCGGGTCTCCGCTCGAAGAAACCACCCCTTGTCGACAAGTTGTCCAAGTTCATAAGGGTTACATGGAGTATTTTAGGATACAGTTTGGGGCTTGTTATGTGATCAATTCATTTACTTGGTTGTTTTACTCTTTCCACTTTTTGTACTTCCTTTGCAGAGCCCCTAACCAGGGTTGCCTCGGCGACTACCCATCGCTTAGACTTAACATTCTTTGAACTCAGGGAACGGCTACTGCATAGCCTTCCAATTTAACTTGAACATAACGTGTTTCCATAAGTATCGACCGACCGTGGCTAACTTTCCACTGAACCAACAGTGGCTCGTGCCTCTAAACCGACTCGTGTTCGACACAACGCTGTCGCCCAAGTCATACTTCATATGACGGGCCTTAGGATCGTGGGACTACTTATCTTGACAACCGCAGAATGAGCGGGACAGCACGTAGAATAACTTAGGTCGACCGGCATAACATTTGCCTAACTCACTCAAGCCTACAACTTAACCCAAGGGACGAGCAAAGGCTATGCCAAGCCTTGCGGGACAGGACCGTGCATGCTTTAGCAAGCATTTGTGCGGGCGACGCCTATGACTTAGGCTAACTCTCAACTTTTGCATCGAAGACCAACTTTCCTTCTCCCAAGCCACGGGACGAAGGACCGAGTGTCATTTTCAAAGCACGACGTGCACCAACTCTAAGCCGACCGTAGGACGTTTTCCATGTTCTAACTCGATTCAAACCGTCGGGATTATTCTCTTAGCTATGTGGATGAGTAGCTTTTATTTATCAAGCCTAACTTGTGCAAGTTGAAAACACGATTTATTATGTGAAGGCAAAGATGAGAAGAGTTCACCGAAACTACCCCACCTGAGCGATGTCTCCGAGCAAGCCATTGCAAGGCTAAGACCGAACGCCGTCGGCGTTTCGATTCCTTCGATTGACTTTGCGGGACGGGGCACTACACGCTCCTCCCGGCCATGGTGTGTAGCATACACCACGGCCTTCGCGCCTTTTCATCCAAAGTCATTGCTCGTGATGTGTCGATGGACTTTGAACGGATAGAACTACCATACCACTACCTCATGGGGTGGTTATTGATGCACTATCAGTCATTGATGAGGCCAGAAACTGATAAAAATGTCACCGATGATGACGCCTTCCTTTTCCGGTATCGTCATCAGCCTTGGGAGCATGATACCATGCCGGCCTGCCGGAGGGCGTTGGCAAGAGTTGATGGGCCCGAATTCTTCGTATCTCTCCCTGAATTCACCCCTGGAGAAGTGATGAGGGTACACGTTGACGGCATTGATCCTCCCCAACTTTTATCTGAGAAGATGCTTCTTTGGTTACGCAACATCCGTCCCGCGCACCTGGTGTATCGTTACCGAAATAGAGTATACCTGGAGCCTTATCTGCCCAGTAGATTTTCTCGTCAATTCGGGTATAGTCAATTATTCCTGGATCGTCCTAGCGCTTGCTTGAGCTTTGAGGACAGTGTGCTCGATGGCGTCCGGGCTTGGCATTATTATAATGCGGCCCATATCCGGGCCAGCTTCTCAATCCCTGATGCCAAGGTGGCAGGGGATATCTTGTATATAGCGGCCCTTTATCATGTTGCAGCGAGCAAGCCTCCTGTCGGTTTTGATATGAATACTAGCTTCATCGCTGGCACCGGTTTGGCTGAGAAGCCAGAAGGGTCCAAGAAGAGGAAGAGGGGGGGCGAACAGGGTTCCTGTGCCGGACTCAGAGTCCACTAGGACGGATGAGGAAGATGACGAACAAGATGCTGATGACTCATCTCATTCTTCGGACGAGGAAGTTGGAAATCAACCCCTTGTCGTGCCGGCTGAAAGGGCCGTGGGTCAATCGTCTACTTTGTCTGACGAGGTGGTAGAGGATCAACCATCTGCGGTACCTGGCCCTTCACGTAAACGAAGTAGGCGCGTGACTACCGCTGATGACTGAACCTATTCCACGAAGCACGCTGCGGTAAGACGTCGCAGGCTGTTTATTGATGATGTGGACGTTGTTCCTGAGGTGATTTGGGCTTCAGCTGTTTCCTTTCTTCTTCTTCTATGTTATGGCCTAATCATTTGTTTCTTTTACTCTTTATAGGCGTCGGATGAGCTCGCTCCTCAGGACCCCATTACCGAGGCTGATCCGGTCCTGTCTCATTTAGTTAGTGATGTGTGCACCGCTATCATTGCTGCTGGGGTGCTTCCGGTTGCGGCCGAGGATTCCTACCTTGCTGGGACCTCAACCCAGGGGGATGGGGGCTTTACCGCGCCCGTCCCTGAGACATCCGAACCCCAATATGATGACTTTGTGGGTGGGAAAACTACGCCGGCTGTGAACGAGCCGTCGCCCCCACGCTCTTCCCCTGGTAATACAAATCAAACCATAGCTCGTGCATAAGCCTATGTGTTCTTGTCATCTTTTCTTTCAGATGATGTCGACTAACGGTTGCTTTGGATGTTCAGATCCCAACCCTTCATTGCCAGTGATTGATATTGCTGGATCGCACCCTACCGGAGAGGGCCTGACGGAACCTCCCTGTATCGAGGGACCTTCGTCTGGGTCGAGCTCGGGGTCCCAGGTAGCAGTGCAGCTGGGACAAGGGACGATGCTCCCTGTGTCCTCCTCTGCGAATGTAGTTTCGGGGGTCAACCTTTCCTCCTTGCCGAGCATCCAGGCTCTTCGGGCGGCGGAAGAGGAGTTAGCCGCCATTCAAGCATCTTTCCGTACGGAATTTGCTTCCTTGGTGGCGGGTGCAGTAACTTCTGAAGCTGCTCCTCCGGTACCGTCTGCCGCTTTCCCTCTGACGCCGTCCTCTACAGAGGTCTTGGATGACGCGTTACAGGACGTGGTTGCCAATTTCTATCGCCACCTGAAGAGGGGGATCGAGGCACTAGTGGAAAGGGGGACTCCCTTTACTCTGGCCCGTCGATGTGTCGGTGGCCAGATTAATATCCTTAAGACACTCCCTGGAGGAGGGGAACTGGCTGCGCTTTTGGAGCCTAAGCTATTAGAAGCTGATCGTCTCGTGGCCCAGTTTCGCTTGTTGCAACAGACTGATTTACCCGCGGTCATAAATCAAGAGCGCAACTTCCTCATTACCGCGGTGGAGAAGGTGATGGCTGCCCGAGAATCGCTCAAGCCGGCTATATTGAAGGACCACCGGGATCTGACTCGGTTGTACGACCAATGGAGCCGTCGGACTGAAGATTGCACAACTCGGGAAGCGGATGCTTCCTGCGGGGTAACTGATGCCCGGGAACAGATCCTCGAGCTCCAGAGAAAACTGGCCTTCCTGGAGTCAGACCTTGAGGCTGCTCGTATTGAGAAAGGGATTGCTATTCAGGAGGCTGACAAGTACAGTAGGGCTTCTGCTAATCTAGAGCTTGCCCTAAAGAAGATAGAGAACAACTGGCAGGTGTATATGCATTTGAATGACGCAGAGTAGTTATCCCAAGAGGCCGAGCATCGAGCTAAGCAGAGGCTTGATCGGGGGACTGCCTTGGTGAAAAACCGTCTCTTGGAGTTGTGCAATGCCGAACTATAGTCGGCCTTTTCTTCTTGTTTTGTCCCTGTTTTCTTTCTTTCTGAAGGGGACATGATCCCGAAATATGTAATGCTTTTTTTCTTCCTTCAAATAAAGAGTACTTTCCATTCTACCCTTCATTTGTATTGCTTGCTGCGCCTGTGATATTGTGGTGATGTTCTCCCCCGCGTAGGGGATATATTTGTGGACCTGTTACCCATGGCGTACCCTGGTTTTAGGTACAGATAACAAGTTTTGGTCAGGATACCTGAAGCAGCCATGGCAAAGTGGTCATGGATGCTCTTGGTATTGGGAAAAGGAATGCCGTAGAGCAGCTGGGCTCCTGGGGCATGATGAGATGGTATGTTTGTGCTAAGAAACTTAGCTGAGGATATTTATGGGCCTATTATCCTTGGCGTACCCTGGTTTAAGATACGGATAATAGGATGAAGGAGAACCGACATACTTGCTCAGAGGTAATGAGGACATGGCAAGCAGGCAAGTTTTTTAGATGTAGAGTTTTCCTACTTAGAGGTAATGAGTACATGGCAGGAGCGAACTCAACGGAGAGTATTGGTGGCCAACAGAGGACATTTGTGGTCAACAGAGGACATTCGTGGTCAACAGAGGATATTTGTGGTCAACAGAGGACATTTGTGGTCAACATAGGACATTTGTGGGCCTATTACCCTTGGCGTACCCTGGTTTAAGATACGGATAATAGGATGAAGGAGGATTATCATACTTACTCAGAGGTAATGAGGACATGGCAAGTATGAAGATTTCTTCGACGGAGCCTTTCCATTCAGAGGTAATGAGGACATGACAGGAGTGGGCTCAATGAAGGAGGGCACATAGAACGACTCAGAGGTAATGAGGACATGGAAGTTCTATGTAAGGGATGATTTATTTTTGGCGGAAGTGGAACGACTCAGAGGTAATGAGGACATGGCCATTTTAGAAATTTGTGGATCGTTTACCCTTTTTTGTGCACTGAAAGTGCGGGTATTGGATCATGGGGGAGGATCTCCTCCAGGAAGGAAGTTCAGAGGTATGATCATACATAACTTTCTATCTGAAAGAGTGACCGGAGTGTGAGTTCAGAGGCACCAGCGGGTACATAACTCGAGCATCTGGAGAATGGTGAGTGTAAGTTCAGCGGTACCAGCGGGCATATGACTCGATGACCTGGAAAATTGAGAAGGTGAGTTCAGCGGTACCAGCGGGTACATGACTCAATAGTCTAGAAAATTGTGAGGGTGAGTTCAGCGGTACCAGCGGGTACATGACTCAATAATCTGGAAAGTTGTGATGGTGAGTTCAGCGGTACCAGCGGGTACATGACTCAATAATATGGAAAATTGTGAGGGTGAGTTCAGCGGTACCAGCGGGTACATGATCAATAATCTAAAAAATTATGAGGGTGAGTTCAGCGGTACCAGCGGGTACATAACTCAATAATCTGGAAAATGTCGTTTAGACATAATATTTCTTCAAAAACTTGCCGTTGATGGGCAACATGAGCAAGTCTCCGTTTTGCTTTGCGAGGCGGTAAGCACCGTTGGAGAACACGGCCTCGATGACAAATGGACCTTCCCATTTTGGCTGGAACTTGCCGGCGGTCTTGTGAGTCATGACCATTGGCCTCCGGACTGCCAGAACAAGATTGCCCACTTGGAATGTTCTGATTTTGACCTTCTTGTTGAAGGCTCCTGAGATGCGTGCTTGGTATAGCTCGATCCTTTGCTGAGCTAGGAGGCGCTTTTCATCTAAGGCCTCCAACTCTTGTAGTCGACGTCGGTAGTTGTTATCCGTCGTCAGTTGATAAGTGAGGGCGACGCAGAGTGAGGGTATTTGAGTCTCTAATGGGAGAACTGCCTCACTCCCGTATACTAGAGAGAATGGTGTGTTCCCAGTAGCTGTTCGAACTGTAGTATGGTACGCCCATAAACACTCGTCGAGTTTCTCGTTCCAGTCGTGTTTGTTGGAGGAGCAAACTTCTTGAGGAGTTTGATGATTGTTTTATTGAATGCCTCTGCCAACCCGTTCGCCGTCGGGTTGTACGGTGTCGAAGCAACATTCTGAATACGGTGCTTATCGTAAAACCGATAGAAAGCGTGGCTTGCAAACTGCGGACCATTATCATGGATGATCCTTCGGGGCAGTCCAAAGCGGTAGATGACGTGATGCTTAAGGAAGCTGATCACGTTTGAAGTCTTGACTTCTGCGAGTGGGACAGCTTCCGCCCATTTAGAGAAGTAATCAGTGATCGCAAGTATGAAGCGATGTCCTCGGGAGGAAGATGGGGCGATTGGACCAATGATATCCATCCCCCATGCTTCGAATGGTCAGGACGCCACTGTCGGATGTAGAAATTCGGATGGTTGGTGAATGAAGTCCGCGTGGACTTGACAGGCTTTGCATTTTCTAGCATAATCTATCGCATCTGCCACCATCGTGGGCCAATAGTAGCCCATTCGTCGAAGACGGTATTGCAATTTGGGACCGGGCTGGTGGGCCCCACAGACACCGTCATGAACTTCTCGCACGGCTTCTTTGGATTCTGTGTTTGACAAGCACCGGAGCAGTAATCCGTCGTAGGAGCGGCGATACAGTATTTTCGTCTCTGTATCGTAGAAGAATCTGAGAGAACACCGTCTGATGGAAGTGGCTTCCTTTGGGTTCTCGGGCAGGATGTCGTAGACGACGAAGTCGATGAATGGTTGTATCCAATCTGGGGTATCATCGATCGTCTGTGCGGAATAACTCGCCACGAATTATACATTGTTCTTGGGATATACCAGTTCGTGGCCTATCACATCCACTGATTGGCGATCATGATTCGAAACTGCTAGGGAAGCGGCAAGACCAGTTAAGGCATCAGCTTCGATATTTCGAAGTCTGGGGACATGTTTGATGAAGAACCACTCGAACGACAAGATGATGTCAATCGCTATTTGGTGATAAGGGATCATGTCTTCGTGGCAGACCTCATACGAGCCCCGTATCTGATTGACGATTAGTTGGGAATCGCCGTATACTTCAAGGTATTCTACCCCCAGCTCTCTTGCAAGTTGGAGGCCAATGACCAGAGCATTGTACTCGACCACGTTGTTAGAGCAGGGCTCTGTGAGGGAATAAGCACAGTTAATCACCAATCCGGAAGGGGAGACCAGCACTACCCCGACTCCGACGACTATATTGCCTTTAGGTCCGGTCCTCGAAGCACCGTCGAAGAACATTCGCCATATAGCCTCGTGAGAGGTTGCATGCGAGCCGGCAACCTCATCTGGGATCTCTTTATATATTCTGGAGGACTCCGAGCCTGGGTGGGCTGCTAAGAAGTCTGCCAGGGCTTGACCTTTGACTGCCTTTTGGGGGACGAAGATCATATGATAAGGGGACAACAATATTGCCCATGTAGCGAGGCGAGAGCTGAGTGCCCCTGGTTTAGTCATGAGGACCCTGAGAGGGTTAATTCGTGAGATCACATGTATCGTTTGTCCGGTGACATAGTGCCGCATTTTCTGAATAGCGAACACCAGGGCGAGGCATTCCTTCTCTACAGCGGTATATCGGTGCTCTGGCCCAATCATCATTCGGCTGAGGTAATATATGGCTTGCTCATGGCCTGCATCATTGTTTTGTGCGAGCAGAGCCCCGAGGGAATGTTCTATTGCTCGTACATAGAGCAGGAATGGTTTTCCAGGAACCGGGGCCACCAAAACTGGGGGTTTTGACAAATATTCTTTGATGCTGTCGAAAGCACGTTGACATTCCTCGTCCCATACGAATGAGACTCCTTTCTTCATGAGGTGCGTGAACGGTCGACATCGCCCGGAGAGGTTGGAAATGAACCTCCTAATGTAAGCTAGCCTCCCTTGAAGGCCTCTGAGTTCACGGAGATTTCTCGGGGGACCCATCTCCATGATTGCCTTCGTCTTCTTAGGGTCTACATGGATACCCTATGCAGTGATGATGAATCCCAAGAACTTTCCGCTGGATACGCCCAGAAAGGACTTCGTAGGGTTCATTTTCAAATTATGCGCTCGCATTAGGTCGAATACCGTCCTTAGATCCTACAGATGGTCTCCCTTGCAGCGACTCTTAACGGCTATATCGTCAACATAGCACTCCACTGTCTTGCATAAGTGGTCCCTGAAGATGATGCTCATGGCTCTTTGATATGTGGCCCAGCATTTTTTAAACCGAAAGGCATAACTGTGTAGCAGTATGTGCCAATCGGTGTTCGGAATGATGTATACTTTTCGTCGTCAGGAGACATCTTGATTTGGTTGTACCCCGAGAAGCCATCCATGAATGACATACGTTCAAAATCGCAGGTATTGTCAATCATAATGTCCGTGATAGGGAGGGGGAACTCATCTTTGGGGCATGCCTCGTTCAGATTGCGGAAGTCGATGCAGATTCGAATCTTCCCGTTCTTCTTGAGAACGGGCACGATATTGGCGACCCAATCGAGATGTTGTTCCTCACGAATGAAACCGCTGGCTATCAGTTTGTTGACTTCGGCTTTGATTGCGTCCATGATGCCTGGGCGAAAGCGTCGCTGTTGTTGCTTGACTGGCTTCGCATCTGGCCGAATATTGAGTTTGTGAAGAGCAATGTCGGGATTTAACCCTGGCATATCTTCATAGCTCCAGGCGAACACATCAATGTATTCTCTGATAAGTTCTAGCAGCGACTCCCGCTCTTCGTCTGCTAGGCTTTTACTGACGAAGATCGATTTTGGAGAAGATTCGCTGCCGAGATCCACTTGTATAACCTCATCTTCAGTAGAAGGTTCTCTTAGTTCGAACCATTTTTTCCATTGTGTATCCAATTGCAGGGCCCATGGCTCTAGCTCGAGGATTTCGGGGATGTCTTCGTCTTCTTCGTAAGCATCGGCGAATGCCATGTTGACTGTCATGATTTGTCTGAACACATCTCCGATGCTGGTATCCGAGTCCGGAGTTGGTGACCCGGTTGAATGTGACTGACAGTCGCATTCTTCATTTGAACTCTCAGGGGTTGTAGTAGGCGTTACATACGTCAACCCGCATCGAGTTTTGCTATAGTAGTCTCGTGGTTTGCCCGCCGGGACTGGCGATTTCAAAGGTAATCGTCGTCCAGTACCGTAGTTCAAACCTGGCGTCGTCTCCAGATCATATCCCTATTTCTGCATGAGATATTTGGATTGAGGGCTATAGAGATACAGAGGCAGTCTTCCGGCATCTGACCCGAGGTCGGCTTTCTCTATGGTGAAGGGATGCGGGTTGTTCGTCCGGCCGAAGATGATTGGATGGTCCCCTCCCTCAATTATTCGGTAAGCGTCTTCTACTGGAGTAAGCTGGACCGCGGTGTACACATTTGTCACCTGTGTGTATAGGTGAGTGCCTATATCGTGTTCCATAGCATACTTTGTACATAGCTTATTGAGCTCGGTGTAGTTCAAAGATAACCCTTTATTGATGAAGTAAGGTACCTTTTCTAGGGAGATTACATCGTCAGCGGAGGGGACATCAGTGTGGACAGCCACATACTTGGCTAGCTCCGGTTCCTCTTCGGCTACCCTCTGTGTAAATGAAGATTGAGAGGACGACCTGGAAAGCTTGATTGTCAGTGGTTCAGTTGATGGAGCAGAGCGTGGAGTCGTTGGCAGGCTAGCGACCCCTAGTTTGGCACTTGATGTGGAGCGAGACGTGGCCGGTTCGCTAGAAGTGTCAGACCTCGCATCGGGGTGACGACCCTTCTTGGGAAGGCGTATCGTCAGTGGCCTGTCGGAGGGATTGAGCTTCTCCGTTTGGGGTTGACCGACTCTCGACAGTCTGATTGTCAATGGCCCCGTTGTGGGTCTCGGCACTTGGCCGGACCTTGGCAGCCGGATTATCATCTGCTCCTCCTGCGCCGAGAGGTTGATTGCGTCCTTCCGCAGAGTGGCGGTAAGGGGTGCGAACTTTCCCAGTTTGCGAGCTTGGAGGTGGATCGTTAGAGGTTCTTCTGATCCTGTGGCCGTTTCGGTACCAGCTTGTTTATTTCCTTCATCAAGGTGCCTCTTCGACTTTTCGTATAGGCAGGAGTCTGAGTAGTAAGATTCGACCCTTTGAAGGGATCGATATCAGCAAATTCCGTCCTCATGAAGCCGTATTTGTCGATATATTTGAAGCACTGGTGTAGCGTGGAAGGCACGATCATATAATCGTGTATCCATGGGCGCCCCAAGAGGATGTTGTAAGAAGTGTCTGCATCTATGACGTAGCAGGTGACTTCGGATTGAAGATCGCCAATCTGACACTTCAGACGAATCTTCCCAATAGGGTAGCTCCTGCCCGAATTGAAACCGCTGATGGCGGTGCTTGTAGGCGTCAGACGATGCATTGGGATGCGGAGATGATGTAGCAGTCCCTTCGGGATGATGCTTATGGAAGAGCCAGGATCTATGTGCATCCGATCCACCTTTATGTCGCCGATGTATCCCGTATAGTATAGCGGGCGATCGTGTAGGTTGGTTTTGATGAGCATGTCCTACGGAGTGAAGACGATGTTGGGCATTGCTCCCGTGCAGGCACTGTCTTGGAGATCCACGGGTGAGTCCTTCCCGGTGAGGTTGGATTGAGCCAGATAGACATCAGCATTTTGGAGTGCTTCGCTTAATGCAATACGAACGTCCTTGGAGAGCCTTAGGAGTTCGTACAGTGACAACTTGGCCGGTGTGTTAGCCAATTGTGCTAAGATGTCAAAGTTGTAGGGCCTCTCTCGCCCTTGGGCTGCCTCTTTTCGGAGGGATTTGTCGAAGCGAGTCTCCTTCGGCCTAGGCTTGTCGGTCGTCGAAGGCTGAGCCGGTCCCGGAGCATCAGTTGTAGTGGGTTGATGATTTTCAGCTAGATTCTCAACCACAGGTTGGGATTGTGCTCCGGACCGCGTGACGACGGCTGTAGCTTCCTCGTTGTCTGCCGAGATTGTGTGGCAGGTCCTGACTTTTCCACTTTTTTTCTTGTTGGTGGAAGATGGTGTGAGCCGAGTCACTTCTGATGCCAAGTCTGGATGGATCCACATGACCTCCCCTCGTGATGTGGTGAGGAGTACTAGACCGGCAGCCTGATCTCGGGGAGGTGGAAGATTGGTAATCTCCATTGTCGCTAGAAGGACGGGGACCACCCCGTCTTGAGTCTCCATCGGAAGAAAGCTGCCGAATTGTACGGACACCATATTGGCTGCCACGGTTACCTCTTCGAAATCGATGGCCAGAGCGTTTGAGTCGATGAGGTTTTGGATGTACCGTTTCAACTGGTAGTAATCGTGTGTAGCATGATGAACATAGCGATGATAATGGCAGTACTTTGGATTCTCCATCTCTGCCGGCCCCGGTTCCCGTCTTGGTGGAGGAAGCTGAATTCTGTCCCCTTGTATGAGCATGTCCAAGATGGGCTTAACATGACCGTCTTCGAAGGAGTAAGTGATTTACGGCCATTGTTTGTCTGCTGGCTTCGGCTCAGGTTTTTGTGCTGTATCGGCCACCATAGCCTGCTTTCCTTTGCTATCCCGATTGTTGGAGGGGCTACCCCCATTATCATTGTTGGGATGCTTGCCCTTGTTTTCTCCTTCCGAGATGTGCAATCCCAGTTGGCGAGCCTTCTTCAATCGTTCTTCGGCGCTCGTGGCGCTGATGATGAACGTCTTCCAATCTTTGAATTGACTTTCGCCCATCCAGAGACTGATCGTTGGAAGCAGTCTCTTTTGGCAAATTTCAATTAAAGAGGAATTTGGATTCCTGGAGGGCAGCTTCATGGCGGTTTGGCGGAACCGCTCAATGTAGTTCCTTGTCAGCTCCTTCTCCCCTTGGACGACATCCATGAGGGTGGACATGGTGACGTCCTGCCCTACTTCGTAGAATCTCTCCAAGAACAGGCGCTTGAAGCCGGCGAAGGAGTGGATGCAGTTGTCCGGCAGATTGCGATACCAGTCGAAGGCGACTCCTTCCAATGCCCCGATGAATAATCGCATGAGGATAGCATCATCATGGGGCAGATGGTCGGTGGTGACCTCGAAGTAAGTGATGTACCGACTTGCTGAGGTCTTGCCATCATACGGGTTGATAGTGAACGGCTTATATTTTGGTGGGAATGGAACATCCCTCCATTCAGCAGGGTATGGTTGCCGTATTCTGAGGTCTTGGGCATTTTCTCGGGCATGGAACATGGCTCGGAGCTCCTGAACCTCTCTTCTTACTTCTCGGGCCTCATCTGTCGCGGTAGGGGCTGTTATTTCGGGAGGATTATTGCACGGGTTCGGTGCCGCTGAGTTCGAGTCCGTATTGACCGCGGGACCCGTGCTTCAGTGCTTGTTTGGCCAGGTGTTCCTCCTTGCAGAGTTGGAAGAGCCGCCTTGATTTCATCTACAGATTTGACCAAAGCAAGTAATATGGCTTCGAGATTGTCGATGCGCTGGCGATCACTGGAACCACCTTGATTGCTGTCCGTCATGAACACCGTCCTTACATGAGGAGTGATGGAAGGAATGGTGGAGGATGTGCTCTCCGAGTCGTACCCATACACCGAGAAGTCATCGGGGTAGGTAGGAATGTTCTCTTCAGGCTCAGACTCGGAGGGAACGGTATCCCCAGCCTCAGAGCTTGCTTCGTCTTGAGAGTCATGGATGTCCACGGGGATATCAGCGTCTGTTGTACCTGATGGAAGAGTTGTTTGTCCGGGCTTGGCTCCTTGAAACATCGGATTGTTGTGGATGTTCGGAGGAGTGCTACCCCCAGTTTCCATGACCCCCAGCGATGTGGATGTTGAATTTCCCACTGCAGCAGATTTCGTCTTTGAACGGGTGTGTTGGAATACTCCGGTGGAGGATAACCGTTTAGACGACAGTTTCTTAGCTGTAGTGGTTGAGGTCTCCGGGGTGGAGATGCTTGCCTTCTTTCCTCTCCCCTCGGCGGAGACTTTCTGAGTGGAATTGCAGGAGACAACAGGAGGTGCCTCGTCTTCTGAGCTCGGACGCTGTAGTCTTTGGAAGACTGACGGCCGATCTTCCGTCACTGCCGCATTATTGCAATAGCAGTTGACAATGATTTGGGTGCAGTGACGTCCAAGCGAGGACTCTTTGCATACCGAAGCCCCGTCTCTTTCCTTGTGCTTGTGGAGGATATCCTCACGCAGGTCAGAGGAACCACTCTGTCCGTTCGTCGCCGGGGGCTGGATTCGAGTAGTTCTGTACAACTTCCCATCAGAGGCCCGTGTGATAATCAGCGGGACGCCCCGATGGTCAGAGGTTGGGGCAGCTGACTGGGCTTGGTGAGCCCGCGCTGCCCTAGACTTCCTCCTTTTAGCACTTGCGGGTGCGTAATAGGAGGAGTCCAAGTTGAATACCACAGAGTCTGGCTTATCATCCAGAGAACCATCAGGGTCAGGACCGTACGAGAGACTGTCGAAGACTGATCGAGAGAAGCGTGGAATAGCCGCTATGCGGCTAGGATTGGGAACCGTACAGGCTGTCTGCATGTGGCTGTCTTTAGCTGCCAGATGATTTGCTTTGGTGCGATTAGTAGGAGTCGCGATTGTGCAGGTTGGCCGCATGCGGTTGGCAATTGTGGCCGCATGGGTTTTCTGTAAGCGATTGACTTCAGTAACCGCATAAGCTTCATCCGTGTGGTTGGCAACTGTAGCCGCATAAGCTATACGGCTGACAGATGTGACCGCATGAGTTTTTTTTATGCGGCTAGCGGATGTGGCCGCATGAGCTTTTTCCATGCGGCTAGCATCCTTATGCGGCTCGGATCGCGTAGAGTTCCTCTTTGCCCCTGCAAGTCCAGCATCATAGTATTTTCTTCTGCCGGACTTGGGGACAGCAGAGTTGCCTACGGTCTGAAGTAGGGCCGCATGAGAGTCTTGCTCGCCGTCTTGAACAACAGAGGGTATCTCTGCAAGGGCTTCAGTAGGAACGAAGGATCGGGGTCTCCACTCCTTGCGGGCCTTCTTTGTGCGGGCTCGCTTCTGGACCGGGCCAGCGCTCTTGTCGGAGAGCATTTCTTCGAACGCCTGTTGGTCGAACCGGACGACCATCTTCTGTTGCGTGGAGCCAAGCTTGGCTGCATCCGATTGCGTCACCAACTCCTCAGTCGTGGAGAAGTTTGTATCCAGCAGAGTCGCCATCGTGTTTGCCATGAAATATAAAAGAACAGAACAATTATCGGAGGACCGGACTTTTACTTCATGTTACAAAAAGCCTAGGGACGAAAACCTAGGTACAGCAGTCTAAGTACAATTGTTTATTTTAGATTCTGGGGGTGACGATAGAGGCTTGGGAAGGCGACGGCAGCCTTGCCTTACTCCTTGGACGATCGGTATGCAGCCTTGGCTCCTGTGAAGAGGTGGTTGGCGCTGGTGAAGAAATGCTCTTCTTGCTCTCCCTCTATTATTCTTCTGGCTTCTCTCTCTGTGTGTATTTTCTCTCTGATTATTAGGGGAGTCTCTCTGTATGGGCGTATCTCTCTTTCTGACCGTATATCTTTTTTTTACAAGGGAATGGCACCTTGCTATTTATAATAGTGGGATGTGATCATTAGGGTTGCCGATGATTGTCTCTTGAAGATGGCGGCGGCCTGTGGATTGGTCAATCTAGGCCGTTTGCTTTCGATTGTGACGAATCCGAGCCATTGAGTATAGATTACACCAAATCCCATCAGCAATTAATGCTGATTGGAATAAATCTTCCTCATAATGGTCTTTGGATGTCTGCGAATAAATTAGATTTATTCTCCTGCCACGTGTCCCAGATTATTGGAATTTGACCCAATCTTTGATTGCAATAAATCTGAGAAATTGATCGGCTTAGGACACGTGTCTTAGTAGCCATTGGGGGGATCTGAACCGCATGACGAGTGAGCCGCATATGATTTTAGGCCACATATGATTATGGCCACGTGTCAGGGCTGCCTGGGTAGTGGCCCTCTCATGGAGGTGATCATTGCGAGCCGCATAGGGATACATCCGCCTGAGCCGCATGGAAATGGTCCTCTTGAACCGTATGAGAAGTCTTTGCTCGAGTCGCATGAGGCTGTCTCGGCCTGAGCCGCATAGGATAGCTTCATTCTGAGCCGCATGAGAAGTCTTTGCTCGAGCCGCATGAGACTGTCTCGGCCTGAGCCGCATAGGACGGCTTCATTCTGAACCGCATGAGAAGTCTTTGCTTGAGCCGCATACGAACGCCCACGTGGCAAGGCCACGTGGCATTTTTATGGCTCTCGGGGGATTTGTGTCAGAGATCTCTTTTCTCTTCCCTAGAAGTCTGTCATTATGACAGAGTCATAATTACTTCTTTTTTGTGTCAGGGCTGTTACTTTTTCAGAGTTGTCAGCCGTCAAACAATTAATGCGAGAGGGCAGGGGAGAGGGCGGTCCCGCCACGTGTCTTCTGAGCCGTATGGGATGTCTTGGGCCGCATAGTCCCTTATGCCGCATGACTCTGTGAGCCGCATGGGCTTTCTGAGCCGCATGGGGTTCTTTGGCCGCATGGGTCATTTTCTTTAGTATTTTCCATGCTTCTACAGTTAGATCGATTCTTGTAACATTCGTCTAAATCGATTTTATTCGATGCCACAAATGGTTATCATAAGCCAAGCTCAGCGATCAAGTCAGATAGCCATCTAAGTTCCCGATCGATCTGACTCGTCGCAAGGATATTACATAGTCCGCCGCCTACCGAAAACAGGGTACTACATAATATACTACTAAGAAAAAGTTTCGTCCGAAACTTAAGAACAAGGGTCTGACCTTAAATTAGACAAACAATGAAGGGTACTTCTCCTTTATATCTGCCTCCATCTCCCATGTCAATTCTTCAACTGAATGGTTCCGCCGGAGCACGTGAACCAAGGACATTGATCGATTTCGCAATACCTTCTCCTTACGGTCTAAAATTTGAATAGGCTCTTCCGAGTAAGACAAGTCAGCACGTAGCTCCAACCGATCCAAGCTAACTACGTGACTTGGATCGTGCACGTATTTTCGAAGTTGTGAAACGTAGAAAACATCGTGCACTTCAGCCAAGGCAGGAGGTAGTGCGATCCGATAAGTAACTGTTGTGACTTGCTCGAGGATCTCGAAAGGGCCTACAAATCTCGGGCTCAGTTTGCCTTTAACACCGAACTGCATCACGCCACGCATGGGCGTTACTTTCAGAAATACATGGTCCCCGACCAAAAATTCTAGCGGTCGTCGACGAAGATCTATGTAGCTCTTTTGTCAACTTTGCGCGATGCGAAGTCTATCGCGAATCAAGCAGACCTTTTCGATGGCTTGCTACACCAATTCCTGTCCAAGCACTTGTCGCTCTCTGACTTCATCCCAGCATATTGGAGACCGACACTTCCTTCCGTAGAGCTTCATATGGAGCCATCTGAATGCTCGACTGACAACTGTTGTTATACGCAAACTCCGTAAGCGGCAAATGCGTATCCCAACTAGTATTTAGATCGATCGCACACAGATGCAATATATCCTCTAAGATTTGATTCACCCTCTCTGTTTGACCGTCTGTATAGGGGTGGTATGAAGTACTGAAATTCAGTTTGGTCTCCATTGTAGCTTGCAATCTCGTCCATAAACGTGATAGGAATCGTCTATCACTATCCGAAATTATTATGGTCGATATTCCGTACAGTCAAACAATCTCATCGATATAGATTTGCGCTAACCGATCGACGCTCCATGCTACTTTAATTACGATAAAGTGAGCCGACTTGGTCAATCTATCAGCAATGATCTAAATTGCATCATTCCCCTACGACGTCTTCATAAATCCCATAATAAAATACAAACGAGATATTGTCCCACTTCTACTCGGAAATGGCGAGGTTCTGCAGCTCTTCGCCTGGCCTTTGGTGTTCTGCCTTCACTTGCTGACACGCCATGCACTGCGACACAAAAGTAGCTACGTCTTTCTTCATGTTGTGCAACCAAAAGTTTGTGCGCAAGTTCTTGTACATCTTGGTGCTCCCAGGATGTAACGAGTACTTCACATAATGTGCCTCCATCAGATTTTTTTTTCCTGAGTTCGGCAGTATCGGGAATGCAGAGCCTTCCTTTTAATTGCATTGTCCCGTCTCCGTCTTTCGCAAAGTCAGTCGCCCTTCTTATTGAAATCAACTCGCACATCTGCTTAAGTAATGAATCATCTTTCTGTGCGGTCTTTATTTTGCTAAGCAGGCTTGGCCCAATCTTCAACTGAGCTAGGTGCATATATCAATACTCAATTTCGAGTTCGATACCTATCGCTTCAAGGTCTCGTTGTATCTCATTATTTAGAGCCAGTGATCCCATAAATATTCTGCTCAACGCATCTGCTACGACGTTTCCTTTGCCCGACGTATATTTGATCATTAGCTTGTAGTCTTTTATTAGTTCAAGCCAACGCCGCTGCCGCAAGTAAAGTTCTCGCTAGGTGAATAAGTATTTGATACTCTTGTGATCCGTGTAGATCCTACAAGCCATACCATAGATGTAGTGTCACCAGAGTTTCAATGCGAACACAATCGTCGCCAATTCCAGATCATGCGTCGGATAGTTCTTCTCGTGCTGCTTCAACTGCCTTGAAGCATATTAGATGACTTTGTCTCTCTGCATGAGCACACATCCTTGGCTAGTTCCCGATGCGTCGCTGAATATCTGAAACCCTTCTAGTCCATCCGGAAGTGTAAGGATTGGAGCTGAGACGAGCCGTTGCTTCAACTCTTGAAAGCTGGATTCACAGTAGTCACTTCATTTGAATACGACTCCCTTCTGGGTGAGGCGAGTCAAAGGTGACTCTAGTTTTGAAAAGCTTCGCACGAATCTTCAGTAGTAGCCTGCTAACCCTAAGAAACTCCGAATGTCGCTAGTCGAGGTAGGTCGTTTCAAATCCACTACTGCTTCAATTTTCTTTGGGTCCACCGTGACACCTTCGACAGAGATTACATGTCCGAGGAATATCACGCTACTCATCCAGAACTCGCATTTACTCCGCTTGGCGTATAATTTGTTTTTACGCAGAGTCTACAGTACTGTCTTCAAGTACTATGCGTACTCTTCTCGATTCTTCAAGTAGATAAGGATATCATCGATGAACACGACTACAATTTTGTCGATTTGGGATCGAATGACTCGGTTCATCAGATCCATAAAAGTGGCTGGGGCATTCGTCAAATCGAATGGCATGACTAGGAATTCATAATGACCATATCGAGTGTGGAAGGCAGACTTCGATACGTCATCAGACTTGATCTTCAACTGATGGTAGCCTGAACGAAGATCAATTTTTGAAAATATTGACGCGTCTTGCAGTTGGTTAAACAAGTCATCAATTCATGACAATAGATACTTGTTCTGTACGATCGCCTTATTGAGTTTGCGATAATCGATGCATAGTCGTATCGATCTATCCTTCTTTTTTACGAACAACACGGGTGCTCCCTACGGAGAGACGCTAGGACGAATAAATTTGCGGACTAGCAACTCTTATAATTGCACCTTCAGCTCCTTCAGTTCTGTTGGAGCCATTCAGTAAGGCGCTTTTGATATCGGTCGTGTATCCGAAAATGTGTCTATGCTGAATTCTATTTCTCGATCCGACGGAATCCCGGGCATCTCATCTGGAAAAACGTCGAGAAAATCTGCCACAATATCAGTCTGCACTGTGTTTGCATTATCTTTCCTCGTATCTCGAACTGATGCCAAGTATCCCATACAGCCAGAACGCAACATAAACCTTGCCGAAATTGCCGACACTACCATGGCCGTATCCTAGACCGTACCGCATGAATATGAGAACTCTGTCTTGCCAGGAAGACAAAACACAACTCGCTTCTCCACGCACTCAATCCTTGCATGGCAAGTGCCCAACTAATCCATGTCCAGGATTATGTCGTACTCTTTGATGTCTAGTACGGCAGCTTCTAATGATAGATTTCTTCTTCCGATGCAAATGTGGTCATTCCTACAAATAAAGTTCGCAGACATATCGACTCCCGATGGAGTGCTAACGCTAATGTTCATATCTAGTGATTGCATGGCTATTTTATTTTCTTTAGCATAATCAGCAGATATAAAACTATATATTGCACCCGAATCGAATAGTACTTGAGCAGGTATATTTTCATAGAGTAGTATACCTGTTACAATAGTATCGGACTCGAACGCCTCATCCCGAGTCAATGCATAGACTCGGCCTTGCGCCCTATGGCGTTGATTCTGTGGGTTCACATGCACCGCATTTGTACCTTGTAGTGTAGGCACTTTATACTGATTTGGAATATTCCTCGGAGGGTTCAGAACATTCCTTGGAGAGTATTGATTCACCCTCCTCGTCTAGCATTCCTGAGTCTTGTGGTCCAACCGACTAACATTGAAAGCATCCTACTCGGCAATCGACTGCCCTATGTCCACTTTTGCCACATCAAAAGCACTGCATCCCGGGGTAGGGACCCCTGTTTCATTGGTATACGAACGCTTTACTACTCTCGAGCCTCCCGCGTCATTAGGACGCTTATTGAAATTGTTGCGAACGACATGCATGGCTCGTTGCGACATATGGCCAAAGATTCGTTCGCTATCTAGTGCAGCTTCGTAGGATTCACGATAAGTTTGGCATCGCTGATTCATGACATCCAGGCCCTGCTGAAAATGTTCGCACCATTCTTCTTTGTTGGACAGGAAGGCGTCGACAAATTTTACAAGTTTTAAGAAACTTGCGTCATAATCTTCAACAGTCATATTACCTTGCCTCAATATCATGAACTCGTCCCCTTTCTTTCGACGGATGGCACGAGGAACATATTGTTCAAGAAAAGCTTCCTTGAACACTTTTCAGAAAATTTTGGCGTCGGAGTCGGCTTCGTAGATTTTCTGCTTCTTCGCTGCCCACCAGTCGTAAGCCCTCAGTTGCAGTTGTAATATCGCGCATGCTACCCTCTGGGACCCTTTGATGCCGAGAAAATTGAACCGGTCCTCAATCCCCGTGAGCTATCCCACAATCACATCAGGCTCTGCTCGACCATTGAACTTAGGCAGGTTCATCTTGCGGAACTCCGTTGCTTTGAACAAGGAAGGAGGGTTTATCGTTTGTGGTTGAACTTCTTTCTCGACTTCCTCTTGAAGTGCTTGCCTCTCTTCAGATGCCACGACCGTTGCTTTGGTGTTGCCTACCATATTGCTTACGATCTGCGTTAGGTCATCAATTTGCTTCTGTTGCACACTGAATTGGGCTTTGATTTGCATCTGAAGCTGTCGTTGCTGCAGCTCCATCAACTGCAACATTTTTTCCATTGTAGTCTCGCTAGAGCTAGCGCCCTTCGAACTCGACGAACTATCCACAACTTTGGTTGTTGTGCCGGGATTATTTTTATTTTTTTAGTCATTCCTACAAAATAAGTAAACCCGTTAGTATTTTACAAAATATTTACGGGCTTATCTGTATGAAACTTTTATTTCACGCAGCATATCGACAAGCATTCAATCAAGCTATCGCAATAAACATTCTAAATTAAACATTTTTCGAAAATCTGAGAAAACATAACTGTGCTCTGATACCAATTTGTCACACCTCGATTCGACAAATCATTCGTCTCTATTCCCATTATGTCGAATCAATCGTCCTCGCTAAGGCGTGATACCGTACGGTTCTGGACTTGCACTCGTACAAGGCAAAAACATTACATTTAAACATTTTATTTGAAACATTCAAGTTGAAACTTCACAAGTCGCAGAGTAATTGAACACACAGTATAGGAAGATAGAAATATACTTTTTATTGATAGCTTGCAATGAAGTGCAAGTCATATTATATTGGATATGTCATTACGACTACATTGATTGAAATAAAAAAAATATACTCGACAAGCTGCCTGAACTAAGACTTGTCGTTCCATACATTCACCATTTTATACATTGAAAGCCTTTGATGAATTGGCTTCAAAATACTACAGAATAGGAAGAGCTTCAAAACGTCTCTCTGAACTTCAGCTTTGGCTTAGCAACGTGCACCCCCAGAGTCCTCGTCACCTATGGGATTAATACACTTGGAAATGCACTAGTGAGCAGGACTAACCCACTCGTCTAAACTGACTCTGATTTTTAAGGTAGGCATGCATTAGAGTTTTCTTTCTATTCAGAACTAAATAAATTTAGTTCATACTGATAGCCCTCTTTGAAGTAGTAAAAGCATACAGTGAAACATAGCAGTTTATCTCAATTCTTACCATGGCCATGCTTGTCCCTACATAAAAATAGAGAAAATACTTTTACCTGTATAAGACAATATGTGAGCATGCTACTATCTTATACGTGGTCATTGGTGTTCGCCACCACAAGGGACAGTTATCAATGGCATTACGACAAGCCTTCAATCTAGGTTGCAAGACCGTTTGAACTCTCGCAATGCCTCGTGCCGAAGCATGACTCATATTTCCTCCTAGGTCGATTCGATTCTAGGGCCCCGAAATACTGTTTCAAGGAAAGCCAAACTTATGCACAAGTTGTCCATGACCATATCAATGAATGAGTAGTTTAATATATAAAACCGATTGCATAGTGTGGACAATATTTAGTAGCATTATCATTTTGACTCATGTATGGCCTAAAAATCAAGTTGCGCCATATATTTACTACTCAGTGATCAAGTTGCGCCCCAAAAATCAAGCTGCGCCATTGATCAGGTTGCGCCTGATATCAGACTGCGCCCAGTTATGTTGTGCCAAAGTCTACGTGGCGTCTGACATTTAATGGCCATCATTACCTGACAACACTGACAACTGACAACGCAGTGAACGAGGAAAATCTCTTCGAATCCCTCGAATTGTGCTATTCGAGGAGATTGGACTGACAGCTGTCCTGCACATCTTATGAGTTGCGCCTAGGCGTAATCTGAACAATTTTCTTAGTTGCGCCTAGGCACAATCTGAACGACTTCTTCTTAAAAGCTGCCACATGTCTAGGCGCAGTCTAATCAGGCGCAGTTTAATTTGTTGACTGAAGCTCGCGCAACCTGATAAAGTTGAGACAATTTTCATTTCCAAAGCAGGATGACGTGGCGTACATGCCACTAATCTCTCAAGACGTGTCTACTATCCTGTACACGACCACGCGCATCTCAATCACATGATGCCACGCGTCTAAATACAGTTAGTACACGATTGATAACTGAATGAAAGTTGGCGTAGCATGAGGTTGGTGTAACCCAATGTGGCGCAACCAAGCCTCGTGCACATCAGAATAACTGCTAAAACAGTTATTTCCAGAACTCTATAAATAGAGTTTCCAATCATTATTAAAGGAGATACAGATCACGCACAGAGATCAAGAACTCTTGTAAAATTGCTGCTACATTCTTCAGAGGCTCTAGTCTTCAAAGTTCACATAGTCCAAGGGATAAAGTGATCGTCTTCTGATCAGATTCCTACAGTTGTACTTTCCTAGAATTCAAATTGTACTCTTGTACTCTTTTTTAAAAGTTTGTAATAGAACAACTTTTTTGTTTTTGCACACAAAATAGAGACTCTGCTGGGGACGACTTTCTCCTCCGACGAGAAGGTGACAACTCAATATGATACGGCGTCGATCGGCAAGACGCAGAAGACTCTGGTTGTTCAAGTCAACCAGACAACCTATGAGGATATGATTAACACCAAGAGCAACAAGCGCACTGTGGCTATCGCCAAGAACAGGACTGTGTGGACTCCTAAGTCTCCTGCAGTTGCTGTTGCCCAGGCGCAACTTGAGTGCTCATTGACCAAGACGCAATCCGCCTTAGTGGCTCAGGCACATTCTGCTTATATTGCTAGGGTGCAATCCACTCTTCCTGCTGCTCGTACACAGGCTACTACTCTCTTTACTGCCAAGGTACAGTCTGTTCAGGCCATTGTTAAGGCGCAGTCTACCCATGTTGCTGCCAAGGCACCACCAGTAGCCTATATTACTAGGGTGCAACTAGTAGCCCGTAGTGCTATAGCACAACCCAAGCAATCAGTGACTCAGGCGCAGTCTGCTGCTCCGGCACAACCCAAGGGAACTATTCTTTTGGCTATTCCCTCTTCTTCTCCAGTTCTGAACTTAAAGAAGCAATGCTCTAGTACTAACACTAGACAGGACAAAGGGAAGGGTCCTCTAACACTTCCTCAACTCGCGCAAGGTGCACCTAAGATGGTTCAACAGCAAAATAGAAGAAAACGCTTCTTAGCTAACCCTCTACAAAATAAAGAAAAGCACCCTTTGGTCTTTTCTAAAACTTTTTTGGTCTATGACTCAGAGGAAGATATATCAGATTCTATTCCTTTAAACAGAGTCTTCGGATCTCTGATATCGGAAAGAATATTGATCAAAGAGGCATCTTGCCTACCCCTATGGGGCCTGGTCAAGATCTTCCCACCTTGCAAATTTCAAGATATAAGCAAGGAAAATTGAGGGTATCACAAACAGAGACACCTCGAGCAGAATTTTCTGATTTACGCGCTTATCTCAATAGGCGTCAACCAGTATCAACTTTTGTGAAACGTAAGAACCCTATGCTAAAGGCCAATCTATACCAAAAGCCAAAATTTAAAAAGAAAGACCCAACCACTTATGCTAATGAGTTGAGTACATCTTTGTACACTCAGGGAACTAAACATATGAAGAATAGGAGACATGTTCCTAACATCATTAAGGAATATGTTCCTCTGACTTTTTCTCATCCTGTAATGGTAAATAATCTACGGGAACGTCTTACACAAAGACGGGAGATTGCAGGGATGTCTTCTTCACCTCTAGATCACTCTTCAGATCGCCACTGCCTTCATGAAGTCGTCATCAACTGTTATTGCCAATCGGCTCGGTGATCTGTCTTCAATCGTCTGAACTATGCTTCAACTTCAGAACATATAATAGAAGATGAAGACGAGCTATTATATGCTTATGTCAATATGACTTCTCAAGGTACTGGGGGTAGGAAACTTCCAAGATGTAATGCATCCCATAATCCCAGTCAGCAATAATTGGATCGAATTCATGCATCCAGTGAAGGTGTCTTTCAATACACCAGATCAAGAAATCAAAATTTGAACCTAGGTGTCTTTAATCAAGAAGATCTCCCCATCGCTCATATAGGAGAGGACACTTTTTCTGAATTTGATGCAGATAGTGAAAGTTCTGAACAAACTATCTCATCAATAGCAGCAAGAGAAGAAACGACATATACCATTACGGAAGATCAAGATGCCTCTACTTCAACCAGTCAGGAGCAACGGATTATTGTACTAGAAGACAAATTGAAGACCATGGCAGAAATGGTTGCAAGTATGCATACAATAATCGTGGCTCAATATACAGTGCAACCGGTTATAAATTCTGCCACCAATCCGGAGCTTATAGCATCTTCTGTACCTGTTAGTCTGGGGGTACCGCCTCCTCAGGTTGCTTCTGTGCTAATTCAAGCTGATCCCAGTCAGTCTGGTGCTGGGGGTGATAATTATCACGTTGTTTCTCCTCATAACATTTCTAACCAGCCCATCAATTCCCAAACATTAGGGGATGCTAATGACGCTGTGAAACTCTTACGCACTCAGTTTGAAGCCTTCAAGCAGAAAGATGGTCTACAAAGATTGGGCATAAAGCAACCATATCCTACAGAGTGGAAGGAGGTTCCATTCCCTCCTAAATACAAGCTTCCGAGCATTATGCTATTTGATGGCAGTACTTCTCCAAGTCAGTACATTAATCACTTTGAAGTGATGACTGACCAATTACAGCCAAATGATGCTCTCCTTACTAGAGTGTTCGTCAGTTGTTTAGCCGGCGCAGCATACGACTGGTATCGTAGCTTGTCTGATGGCTGCATAACTTTTTTTTCCTAATTTTAAGCAAATATTCTTGGAACAGTTTTATGAGAGAGTCAACGACATGACAATGTCTGCCCTCATTAAGATTAAACAAAGGCACAACGAATCTACGGAGAGTTTCATTGAAAGATTCTGTCGAGAGACACTCAAAATGCCTTTAGGAACTCCATCTGCTGTAACAATAGACACTTGCAAATCAAACTTGTTGTCTATTATCAGTATGTGGACGGGATCTACACAATTTCAGGATTGGCCTTCTTTCATTGTGAATGCCAAGGCGGCTGAAGTCAGTGCCGAAAAGTTCAAACAGTTAGGATTCAGATGACTCATCCTAACCAAGATGAACATTCTAAACCCGGGGATAATAATTGCCAGAATAACCACAAGGGTAAAGAAATACTGGCCATCAATCTCAAAGGCAAAGAGTCTTTGGCTGTCAATGTTACTCAGACATCATCCACTCCATTAGCACCACCGCCGAAAACAACTCATCCAAAAGAAGAGTATTCTTTCGATGAAGATGATACTTTGGGCATCTTCGATTGCTTGATCAAAAGCAATAAGCTTCAACTGCCAGAGGCAAAACGGCCGAAAGAGGTAGGTAAAACCGATCACCCTAAATACTGTGTTTATCACAGATTTATAGGACATCCAACCAGAACATGTTATGTGCTCAAAGGCAAAATCCAAGAGTTGGTCAACTCTGGAGCAATTACTCTGCAGTAGGACGAGAATACGGTGACTGCTAATGTGGTTTCTCTACAATTCGGTGATTTTCCACCACAACTTGTACAAGATGGTGTTGTCCCCATTCCAAGGACTACTCTTGAGATCGTGAATCTTCTACCTCCCCAAAATGAAGGTCTTGTTCTACTATCGACTGACAGAGGAGAGATTATGTGGATTCATCCAGATCTGGTGGCAGATTTTGAAACACCTTCCTTTTCTAAGCAAAAGAAGCACTCCAAAGCTAAATCTAAAAGCTGCAACATGGTATCCTTTGAACCAGTAACAGAAAAAAAAAAATTCTAATGGGCACTAGATCTGGGAAACCCTATCTTCGGGAATATCCCGAAAATCAAGAGAATCTTGCTCCATCTCCTGATGCTCCTCCTTCATCATCTTCTCCTGCTGAGAATATACCATCTACATCCCCACCGGTGGCTGAACCAACTCCTCCTAAACCGATATCAGCAGACAAGGGAAAAAAACCTGTTCGTTTTGACAAAGCATTGAAAAAGTCATCGTCTTTTGGACTCTAAAAGCCATATAACTTTGATATATTGGCTCAATTGGCCAATACTCCAGCGAGATTGTCAATCTTTGAACTCTTACGTCTCTCAAAAGAAACTCGAGAAACGTTAAGTGAAGTCTTGATGCAGGCTGATGCTTGTCTTACTCTTATCAAGAAGCCTGAAAAGGAGCCAGTCAGCTGTGCACATTGTCATAATGTATTTGAATTAATGCCCAACATCACTTTTACACAAGATGACATATTGTTAGAAGACAATCGTCATAATCGTCCTCTCTATTTCACGGGATATGTGTACACCATGAAAGTCGATCGCATTCTGATTGACCCAGGGTCCGCACTTAGCATCATGCCAAAGTCTCTACAACTATCACTACTATCCTGGGGTTCAATCAAGGAAGAAGTGAACCTTTGGAGAAGATATGGCTAAAACTGTAAATTGGCAATCTTCGTACATAGGTGACTTTCTATGTTATTGACAATCATGGCTCATACAATGCTTTGTTAGGAAGAGTACCATTCCTCCATGAACACAATATTGTACCTTCTACTCTCCACCAATGTTTCAAATATGTGGATGGCAATGGAGAAGTCCAAAAAGAGGTTGCAGATTTGAATCCTTTCAAATGAGTTGAAGCATACTGCAACGATTTTTGCATGTACAAGGAGGAATTCATGAAGGTGGTACTGGCAATGGACACAGATGAAGAACAGAAAAATATGCCGAATGATACTCTGGTGATCCCGGTCACAGGACGTACCTCATGTCCTCAGTCTTCCAAACCGCTGACTATCTATCTTCCTTTCCATGAGAAGCAGCCTAAGGGTGATAGTCAGGAACAAAGGAAGCTTACCTCTTCTGAGCCGCTTGTAATCGACCTTTGTCGTAAGAAGCCCCCTTCTCCTTCTCGTTCTTCTTCTTCCCCTCTTGGCATCAATCTGACTAAGCATGCTAAGGCTAAAGTTCCTGTTGTAAATGATGGTATAAAAATCAATAAAGCATCTCCTTTGTAGTATATTGATGTCTCTTACTATACTCAATGTTATTTGGATATGCTAGATAGCTTTAAACCACTTACAATAGAAGTCATATCATCTCTGCGAAATGTGGTATCACTGGATTCAATACAAGAGTCGTACTTCTTAGTACCGTCTCGAAAGAAAGATAAAATGCCTATATTCTTCAATAAAAGAGAAGAACCAAAAATCATGCTCTATAATGATAATAGAGATGATACAAGAAGGCTACAATTACGTCTATATAGTCCACAATCCAAAGCAATTATCCGCAAAATGGGCTATAATTTCAGAACAAGCCTCAACAACGGTAAAGGGAGACGAACTCCTCTTCGTATTGCTATTCCAAAAGAAAAATTACAACAATACCACAGTAAAATGAAACGGGGACTAGGTTATGTTTCACCACTTCCAACTCTAGAACCTTCTGAATATGATAAAGAAGAACGATCTAACTCTTCTGATTCTATCTCATGGGATTCTGATACCAGTATTGGTCATGTTCATAGGGTGATAGTATCCTCTAACATAGTGTCTGCCAAATTTTTGGAAGATGATGAAGATGATATTAAGGAAGCTCCTGAAATAGACCCTTGGGCACAAAGGATGGACAATCAGTGGGAACTTCGTTTTGAACAACGAGAGCCACCTACTGAGGATCAATTAGTCCAAATCGATATTGGAGAGAAGGGCGTATCACGACCAATCTTCATTAGCAAAAATCTCTCAGAGGATGATAAACAAGAACTAATTCACCTTATTCGTGAATATATTGATGTCTTTGCCTGGAGTTATGAAGATATGCCGGGATTATATCCTCAAATTGTAACTCACAAGCTTAATATCTTGTCGAATGCCAAATCGGTCAAACAACAACAACGACGATTCAAGCTTGAAATGATGGATGCAATTGATGATTAAGTCAAAAAGCTTATAGCTTACGATTTTATCAGAGAAGAACAGCATTCGGACTGGGTAGCCAACGTTATTCCAATCTTGAAGAAAACCGAAAATGTTCGAGTTTACATAGACTTTCGGGATCTCAATGATGCTTGCCCTAAAGACGAATTTCCTCTCCCAATTACTGATGTCATGATCGACAATACATGTGGATTCGAACGAATTTCTTTTATGGATGGGTTTTCTGGATATAATCAAATTCGGATGAATCCTGAAGATGAAAAACATACTTTGTTTCATACTCATCATGGAGTGTACTGTTATACAGTCATGCCGTTTGGTCTTAAGAACGCAGGTGCAACTTACCAGCGGGCTATGAGCATTATCTTTCGAGATCATCTGCGAAAGGCTGTCGAATGCTATGTTGACGACATGACGGTCAAAAGTCGCTAGCATCTTTTCCTCAAAAACTGAAGTGACTGTTCATTCATTCATTTTCTTTGACTTATCATTCATTTGGCATTTTTTTGTCTCTTGTTTTGAATAATATGAATTCACGTCCTTTACACCTCTGAATTCTGATTATTTACATTATCAACTTCTCATGTCCTTGTTACCTCTGATAAAGTTGTTTATTGAAATAACAGTATTGCTAAAACTTTATATTCTGACACGTCCTCATTACCTCTGATCAGATATAATAAATATTGTTATTTTCTAAATCATGAAATATATCATGTTCGGTACCTCTGAATATATTTTCTATTCTATTACTTATATATAATAAGATATGCAACAAGTAATGGAACCACATAAAAAGTCTTTATTATTTCCTTTTGCAAGAAAAAGAAAGAAAGAGTACATTGCAGAAAGAAATAACAAAAATGTGTCCATCCTTTACTCCGAAGGATAAGTGATAAGTTCCACAATTTGTTTCTTCAGGACTTGAACTCTTTTATCATGAGAATCTATCACTCTCTGCCTGGCTTCAACTCGTCCTGATTCAGGATCGAAAGATTGTAGAGCAGCAGTTCGACGTGTTAGTTCTTCATTCTGAAGACGTTTAAATTCCTTCTTCTGGTCCTTCAAAACCTCTACCCGATCAACAGCAAATTGGTACAATTGATTTTCTTGTTCTATGTTCTGCTTAACAGTCTGAAGTTCTGCCTGAAGTTGAGCAATTTTGGCTTCCAGATCAGCAGCCTTTTCCTCTTTCTCTGTAGCCTTAGTCTTATGACTTTCGGCAATAACAGCTGCATCCGAGATTTGAATGTCTAGCTCGGAGGATTGTCTAGTAAAAGCCAGCAGGAATGTTTCAAAATCGGCTTTACTAATTTTTGCTTCTCGAACCATAGTTTCATATTCCGTGTTTACTAGTGGCTCGATATCTCATCTTTTCAGCTCCTTGTAAGCCTTAATTGAGATCTCTAGCTCATCCAAAATATGTTCCAAAAATGAAACTTGAGCCTCGTCTCCTTGACTGCGGATGCCTTCGATCAAGAATGTAGTGGAAGTTCTAACGGTACTAAAAGAGACATCCTCCCTATGACTCTATGAACTAAGGGTTCTAGAGATGTAAAGAAGACTCTTGTAAAAGAGGCCACCACAAATTTGTTAGCTACCACGGCTCCTGGAGTGGCTACTATGTTTGCAAGAATTTTCATAGTTTCAGTAGGTGGAGGCATTTCATCTGGAGGAGCACTAATATGAGAAGAGATTCCCTCCCCTGCTACAATCCCAGTAGGTTCTTCTGCAAATCATGCATGTCATTTATGTCAGTCACATATAATGTTGAAGGTGTTATAATAAGTTGAGCATACTTAGAAATTTACCTGACCTGGATACATTACGAGGAGTCTCAACAGCTTTAACTGTCTCGGATTGAAGCTTTGACAGAGTCTCTGCTGACATGGTAGCCTGACTACTCCCTGCTCCCGATTCAGTCTGAGGTGGCAGAGTTACTGGATATTCATTTACTAATTCTGCTACCACCTTAGACATCTCAGGCTGCACAATGACCGCGGGTTCATTAACCTCAGGAGGATTGATATGTTCCTCATCATTAACCGTATTCTCCTCCTCTTCAGCAGTTGAAGGATCTTTACCAATCGAGAGTTCTTGTGATAATGGTGCACTCACTAAAGTCTGTTTTTCTTTAGTAATATTGTCCCAATTATCATCATAAGTTTCATCATCAAAATTGCAACTATTTAATGCATCAATTACTGCCTCTCATGAATGAGTAGATACTTGAGCTTGTGAAGTATCTTATGGAGGTAAATCCTGCTTTGGAAATAAAGCTTTTGGACTCACGGGAGTTAGAGAGGGAATTGTTATCCCTGCTACAGCAAGTACATTGGTAGGAACATTTACTGTCATGATGGTGGTAGGAGGATGAACATCTGTTGAAGTGACCAATATAAAGGAGAGCAATTTAGATATATATATCTTTGATAAAAATTAACATATGAGATGTCACGACCCGTACCCGCTTTTTGGATACGAAGCGTGTCTAAGCTCAGCCTACGCCGCAGTGTCGGCAGTAGTACGCTGTCTATACACAAGTCACGGCAATCTAGAATCTTATGGTAAACTACATCTCATCCGCAGAATAATCATATCGCAATCAAGATCAATAAAAAAGACATGAACTGAACAATAATGAATATAACTGAATATCAAGAATCAATGTCACGTCCGGTGGACACAAATCTACTACCAATAGACGGAAAGAGGAAAGTACATGAAATATACACGAACTGAATACAACCTGCTAACCAAGGCAATCCCAACTGCAAAGCGCCGTGATATGAAGCTAACTCAAATCCACTCGTCTCCTCCAGACTCAAACTCGCTAATCTGAAGAGATCATCACGTCCTCAGAGGACATAGCAAGATACATAATATACATGCCTATCTAACAGTTTTATCATATGCAAGAAAAATAAACAAAAAAATAGAAACACGACAAATGACTACGAACACAAATACGAACACGAACACGAATACGAACACGAATACGAACACGAACACGAATAAGAACACAAACACTAATACGAACACGAACACTAGAACAACTACGTATAAATGAACTGCAGGATGAACGATACACGAGATCAATGGAAGAACCAAACCCTCATCCCGAGTGTGGACTCACGGGTTTGAACTAAGCACTAACCCTTGTCCCGAGTGTGGACTCTCTGGTTAGCTCACGACAAGACACCCTCGTCCCGTGTGTGGACTCTCTGGTGTAATTGGTCAACCCTCGTCCCGAGTGTGGACTCTCTGGTGCCAACGAACACGACAAACACCTTCGTCCTGAGTGTGGACTCTCTGGTGCACCAAACAACCCTCGTCCCGAGTGTGGACTCTCTGGTTGTGCAAAACGATAATCAAGGCTATGGCAGTTCACTACACGCACTCGTTCTATGACACGACTCAAGCAAGGTACTGACGAGAAACTCCAAGTGTGAACCACAATACCAAACATGAACACGGCTATATGCAATGAAAACAACTCGACAAAATATAATACAAAAAGCACATGTCCATAACAATCAAAACTGGAAAATAAAATACAATGCGTGTAAATAAAACTATAGAGGAAGGCAAGGTATACTTGCCTTAGGTCCTGAGCGTGCTGGTATAAGTCGATGCACTGAGTCAAGCCCAATTAACCTGTTTTGTACATTTATAATGTCAATACAATAATCTATAAAATCCAGAGCAATTTATACTTTTACTTGCTGGGTCCTTGGTCATTTCTACTTCTATTTACAACTAGCAGGTTAGGCATTGGTCCCATGGTTACCCAATTGGTAGGTCAACTTATTAACTTGTATTTATATCTCTCTATATGTATTCACAGTCCTGAGTATACCTTTACTGATCCCAACCACTCATGTACCCCTAATGGCCCTAAGTGGCTAGTAATGGTGACCTCTACTCCTAATCTGTCTCGAGTATTAACCAGCCTAAATTTGTTTATCCCTCTAGGTATGGGTATACACTAGTTTAAGAGTATCCCTTAGGAGCCTGATACTTTCAAGAAACTCTTAATATCTCTATCTGGTATAAACTTATTCCTGAACACCCTCTACTTCCTATGAGTTAGACTGAAACTTGCTAACCATCTCAGGTGCCCACATTCACATGTATTGGATACTTATTATTCCTAAAACCATGACTCCATGATGATACTTATGTACTCCTGTTACCATGTTCTGCTTACTGAAATATGTAATAGAGGATGAACCATGTACATGAGTCTCAAATGTGACCAATGGTACACATCCCCATTAGTAGCAGTCACCCCCACCTAGAGTTACTAAAGACACTCAAAGTCTGCACATAACTGACCCTGCGAGTCCATGAGCCATACTTCCTATATTGGACTTTGGTGTACAGCAGACTAAGGTTGCAATTTGGGTGTCAACTTGCTGTGGGCCAAGGATAGGTAAGCCTAAGAGTGTACGACATATTTAAGCATCTGACATCTATTCTCTGTATCCTATATCCCCTACCGTATATGCAGGAACCCAATACTTGTTCCCATATACTGGTACACCCTAGCACATTAGGATAGCCTCTATCTATTGGCTACAGGATTCTTAAGAAATTCGAATAGGACTTTCAGTCTTTCCCTAATATCTCCATGTACTAGTTGGATACATAGAACAATCCCTAGAACAGAAACACCCACTGCATGCTACTATATCCTGTAATCCTGGCACATGTCCTCCATACATAAACCTCAATGTCCTGTGCAATCAATTCTATTGACATGGCTACATCATTACCATGTGAACAGAAAAGTCAAGTCACAATGAAGCAATAATGACTAATATAGCAAGTGTGATGTTCCTCCAGCAATCGAATAGAGGACTGGTGGCTTGATATCAATAATCAAATATGATCCCCAAGTCATAACTGATATAAGAGAAATGAACCATTACTAAGGATATGAACCATGTACACCAAAAAGGACATAATGATAATATTGGGTAATAGACAGGTATTGAATATTATTACAAGGGTGCAAGGCAATTACTACAAAACCTACAATTATCTGATACTCTCTCTCTCTCTCTCTCTCTCTCTCCTTATGAGACCTTGAATACTCTGAGATTAACTGTGCATTGATACATTTGTCTGCAATTTGGTTTATAGATTAATATAATTAAAACTTGGGTAATCATGTGAAAGGGAAAATAATATTGTTTATTTTTTCCAGGATGACCACCATCCTGAATTCCAATCTATTCACACATGAAACCTTTCAATCCTAATACCTAGATATCAAGGACCTGTTGGTACCTAACCTCTATAGGTTCTCTGAGCCTGTGAGTACTGCCCTATCAAGCCTGTCCCTATGTAGACAACCTGGGCACTTGGATATACTAAAGTTGGAAGCTCTGATACTATAGGGCCTGATACACTTGCGTATAGGGGATACCAAGCTCTGGATGGTACTTAGGAATCAGTTAGCTACTAAGACCTACCCTTGATTCAAGGTACCAGTCAACTATCCATTGCATAATTGCTACTCTCCCCATCCTCCTCCTATCAGATTGAACAGGTCCTAGGTTCCTATATCCGGAGTTACTGTCCCAGGTCCTAAAGCTGACCCCTGCATTTAAAGCTTGACACCCTTCCTAGGTTCCTGGGTCACCCAGTGTGCTCAAGTGGTGTACCACCCCTACCAAGCCATGTTCATAAGAGCTTAAGCATATGAAAAAATGGGAACATGACAGGATTTTGGCTCGACTAATATAAGAGGTTAAGCCTACAGAATAGGATGTGGGTTTGAAAACATACACATATGTAGAGACTGATCAATGTAGGTGAGAAATGGATTTGGAATACAGACACTTTGTATCCTGATTCATGAAGCTCCTGTGACATACCCCCATGTAGGTTCTTCTCAGGAATTCGATCGAACACATCCACTTACCAATGGAATTAATCGAGTATGTTCGAGTTTAAACTTAATAACAGAAGAAGAACAATTGTTAATACAAGGGATTCAGAATTACCTGTTGATTGTTCTTGCTTGTCGACTGCCCCTGACTTGGAGAAGAACTTGCGACAGGGCTAGGGTTTCAAGGATTGGGGGCTGGAGAGTTTTGGGTGGAAGGAATCGAGAGGTTAGAATTTATATACCCTTGCAGACAACCTGAAGTAGATGAGAAGAGAGGATTCAAATCGAATTTGAATTAGATTTGCTCTTTCCTGAGAGTGATTCGAATTCAGATCAGAGTGAGTTCGGTTTAAAAGAAATTTTGAATGAGTGACATTTGCACTAAGGTCCCTATTAATGCCTTTATTACTAACCTTGACCCTCTAACTGGTATTTAATGTAAAACAAAAAGGATATAACAAATAGCATGATATAAACTTGATAAATAAAGAAAAAAAAATTTGGTCAAGGGGTTGACAACTCTACCCCCCTTAAACAAATTTCGTCCTCGAAATTTAAAGAGCTGCGATCTACTAGAATGAATAATCTAGAATAAGTTGCTATGGCTGAAATTCAATCAGAATTTAACATGGCCTATCTATAATGATGTCGATATCTACTGAAAGTTCCTGCCAGCTGCTCCCTATGTTGTTGTCGTATCCACCGTGTTTATGGCATAGACTTGTCCTCCCTGTGCGGCTGGTAGTGGTGGTGCTGTCGCGTTCTTCTTCGGGCAATCTCGAGACAAGTGCTGGTTGGATCCACAAGTGTAGCACAACCTTAACCATCTTCGGCAGTTTTCTTGGACGTGGCCTCTTTTCTTGCAATACTGGCAGGTGGGTGCATCTTGGACTTGTTGTGGGGCTGCTTGTGGTTGCTGCTGATGTTGCTGCACTGAGGTCCTCTCGGGAATGTTGGGGCATTTTGCCGGTGTTGATTGGTTGCTGCCTCCTCCGAATGCGTCTCGATTCCTCTTCGGCTTGTTATTCAGTTCTTCTTCTACAGCTTGGGCGACTTCTAGAATATCCTCGTAAGTGACGGCTCGACTGGTGGTGATGGCTAGGCGAATCTCGTGAGATAGACCCTTTCTGAATTGTCGTGCCTTGTTTTTAGGGGTGCTAACCAAGTTCTCCGCGAAGCGGCTGAGACGAGAAAACTCCGATGTGTACTCGTCGACGGCGTAGTTGCCCTGCTCTAGGTGCTCGAACTGTCTAATCAACGCCTCTCGTGCTACATATGGATAGAATTTCTTCTTGAAAAGTCGCTTGAACTCCTCCCAAGTCACGTCTGGAGCATAAAATTGGGGTTCACCTTGGTACCACGTCCGTGCGATGTCGAAAAGTTGTCCACTAGCTGCCTCGACCTTCAAATCTTCTGGAACTCGAGCCATATTTAAGTATCGTTCAACGTTCTCCAACCACTCGTCAGCGTAGATAATTCCTTCTATCCCATGGAATTCTCTAGGTCCGAGGTCCATGAAGTGCTTGGGATTCCCCGGACGCTGTCGCGGAGCATCTCGAATCTGAAGAGCCTCTCTCAAAGTGTCGTGAAACATGTTGCATGCTGCTGGATGATCCCGAGGAGTGTGACATTGTCCAGTACTGGTGGTGGAGGCAGAACATGTGCTGGATAAATCGTCGGGGTTGGATACATCATCGGCGGTGGGTGCATAGGAAAAGCTGTATACATCACTGGTGCGAGGTGCATGGCTGGTACTGATGTGGAAGACGTACTGGATGTGGGGCTTGTGCTGGTGGTGGAACAGATGCTGGTGGCAGACCGGGTGCTGGTGGTGGAGTCTGCGGAGGAAACTATGGAGGTGGTGGAATACCGCCTCTGCGAAATCTCGAGAGTTGCGGTTGATTGCCCATATGAGTGAGCTGGCCTCCTTGTGTTGGCGGGGTCATGTACGTAAAAAAGCCTCTTGTAGCCGGTGGAGTGTTTAGTGCAGCGTTGTTCCTGTCTTGAGAGTTCATCTTTAACTGTAACAAGAGCAAACACTTTAGCTGTTGAAGAGATTTTCAAATAGGATGCAAATCAAGGATTCAATGGAATCAAGGACTAGAGGCAAAAATGAGTCAAGACATGTGGATGAGATCCTAAGTGTCTAATCCTATTCGCAGGCTCACGACGGTACAGTAACGTAACCGAAGTGATTAACGTTGACCTGCATGGGCCACCAAAAAAACTTGTCACGACCCGCACCCGCTTTTCGGATACGAAGCGTGTCCAAGCCCAGCCTACGCCGCAGTGTCGGCGGTAGTACGCTGTCTATACACAAGTCACGGCAATCTAGAATCTCATGGTAAACTACATCTCATCCACAGAATAATCATGTCGCAATCAAGATCAATAAAAAAGACATGAACTGAATAATAATGAATATAACTGAATATCAAGAATCAATGTCACGTCCGGTGGACACAAATCCACTACCAATAGACGGAAAGAGGAAAGTACATGAAATATACACGAACTGAATACAACCTGCTAACCAAGGCAATCCCAACTGCAAAGCGCCGTGATCTGAAGCTAACTCAAATCCACTCATCTGCTCCTGACTCAAACTCACTAACCTGAAGAAATCATCAGATCCTCAGAGGACATAGCAAGATACATAATATACATGCCTATCTAACAATTTTATCATGCGCAAAAAAAATAAACAAGAAAACAGAAACACGACAAATGACTACGAACACGAATACGAACACGAACACGAATACGAACATGAACACGAACACGAATACAAACACGAACATGAACATGAACACGAATACGAACACGAACACTAATACGAATACGAACACGAACACTAGAACAACTACGTATAAATGAACTGCCGGATGAACGATACACGAGATCAATGGAAGAACCAAACCCTCATCCCGAGTGTGGACTCACGGGTTTGAACTAAGCACTAACCCTCGTCCCGAGTGTGGACTCTCTGGTTAGCTCACGGCAAGACACCCTCGTCCCGTTTATGGACTCTCTGGTGTAATTGGTCAACCCTCGTCCCGAGTGTGGACTCTCTGGTGCCAATGAACACGACAAACACCCTCGTCTCGAGTGTGGACTCTCTGGTGCACCAAACAACCCTCGTCCCAAGTGTGGACTCTCTGGTTATGCAAAACGATAATCAAGGCTATGACAGTTCACTACACGCACTTGTTCTATGACATAACTCAAACAAGGTACTGACGAGAAACTCCAAGTGTGAACCACAAGACCAAACATGAACATGGCTATATACAATGAAAACAACTCGACAAAATATAATACGAAAAGCACATGTCCATAACAATCAAAACTGGAAAATAAAATACAATGCATGTAAATAAAACTGTAGAGGAAGGCAAGGTATAATTGCCTTAGGTCCTGAGCGTGCTGGTATAGGTCGATGCACAGAGTCAAGCCCAATTAACCTGTTTTGTACATTTATAATGTCAATACAACAATCTATAAAATCCAGAGCAATTTATACTTTTACTTGCTGGGTCCTTGGTCAATTCTACTTCTATTTACAACTAGCAGGTTAGGCATTGGTCCCATGGTTACCCAATTGGTAGGTCAACTCATTAACTTGTATTCATATCTCTCTATATGTATTCACAGTCCTTAGTATACCTTAGCTGATCCCAACCACTCATGTACCTCTAATGGCCCTAAGTGGCTAGTAATGGTGACCTATACTCCTAATCTGTCTTGAGTATTAACCAGCCTAAATTTGTTTATCCCTCTAGGTATGGGTATACACTAGTTTAATATTATCCCTTAGGAGCCTGATACTTTCAAGAAACTCTTAATATCTCTATCTGGTATAAACTTATTCCTGAACACCCTCTACTTCCTATGAGTTAGACTGAAACTTGCTAACCATCTCAGGTGCCCACATTCACATGTATTAGATACTTATTATTCCTAAAACCATGACTCCATGATGATACTTATGTACCCCTGTTACCATGTTCTGCTTACTGAAATATGTAATAGAGGATGAACCATGTACATGAGTCTCACATGTGACCAGCGGTACACATCCCCATTAGTAGCAGTCACCCCCACCTAAGGTTACAGAAGATATTCGAAGTCTACACATAACTGACCCTGCGAGTCCATGAGCCGTACTTTCTATATTGGACTTTGGTGTACAGCAGACTAAGGTTGCAATTTGGGTGTCAACTTGCTGTGGGCCAAGGATAGGTAATCCTATGAGTGTACGACATGCTTAAGCATCTGACATCCATTCTCTGTATCCTATATCCCCTACTGTATATGCAGAAATCCAATACTTGTTCCCACATACTAGTACACCCTAGCACATTAGGATAGTCTCTATCTATTGGCTACAGGATTCTTAAGAAATTCGAATAGGATTTTCAGTCTTTCCCTAATATCTCCCTGTACTAGTTGGATACATAGAACAGTCCCTAGAACAGAAACACCCACTACATGCTACTATATCCTACAATCCTGGCACATGTCCTCCATACATAACCCTCAATGTCCTGTGCAATCAATTCTATTGACATGGCTACATCATTACCATGTGAACAGAAATGTCAAGTCACAATGAAGCAATAATGACTAATATAGTGTAAGCCCCCTGAATTTCAGGGTTTATTTTTATTTTCTGAATGAATTATTTTCGATAAATATATTATTATTTAATTGTTTAGATCATTAATGTACCTTTCCATGACTTTGACTTCTGGAGCGTCAGGGATACCAATCTCTGTAAACTCTCTTCACGAGTTTTGAAGTAGACAAGATTATCTTCATTTTGATATATCCTGTCCCACTTAAATTCGTTCCCTTATGCTCTTTTTGTATCGCGCAACTTCGGGTCAACTTAGACCAATTAATCATCGAATAATTATTCCCACTTTTATCTTTGATCTTCGTTTGCACGTTACCGTGACTTTTAATTTAGGAGCACCAGACCAGTCGTTTTCTCAAAACCAACTTCTCATAAATGATCTACTCGAGATGTTCTTCACCCATGACCTTCGTGTCCCACTCAGACACTCTATTTTGTGCTCCATTTCCTTCGCACAACTTCCGGGTCAATTTAGGCCGATTAATTATCTACCGTGAAACCCGATTTAATTTCTAATTTGATTTCGGAACCCGACATCGATCCAACCCAGTCGACCCAAAGTATGGACGTGGCCCACTTGAAGCCTACTACCCACATGAAACTTGTGTCCCATTTATTGGAGTCCCCGCATGTTGTTTATTTATCCATGATTATAAATCTCAATTTTAATTCCATTATTGCTCCCGGATCGATTTTGACCCGACCCGGCTCGACCGAACCCGAACCCAAGCTCCATATTGTTCTCCCATGACTGCCCAAAGACCCCACATAATTTCCCTATTTTTTTCCTATTTTGGAAATATCTACTTTTCTCACCCCTCTCTCTATACTTTTCTCTCTCTATCTCTCTTTATATATATATATATATATATATATATATATATATATATATATATATATATATATATATATATATATACCTACATATATATATATATAAACATATATATCTAACTCTCTCTCTCTACTCACCCACACACCTCACCCCCTCACTCCCCATAGCAGCCAGCTCAACCCCCCTCCCAACAGTGGCCGACATACCCCCCCTCTCTCCTCAAATATCTCTCTCTCTATTATCACTCTCTTTTTCTATATTATCACACACACACACATATATCTCATCTCTCTCTCTTTCTTTCAAAACACACACAACACACCACCACCCTCACCACAGCCGACAGCCCCCCCATGGCCGAACAACACACCACCACCACCACAAACGCCCACAGCCACCTCCCTCTTCTTCTTCTCCTCCTCCTCTATTATTATCATCTTCCCGTCACCCTCACCATCATCTTCCCACCACCACCATGCGCCACCACTTCCACTCCAACACCACCACCGCACAGCCACCCCGCACCCTCGTCGGCGACCGCCGCTGCGCCGCTCGCCGCCGCGGCCACAGCAGCACGCATGCACCACGCAAGCGGCAACGACAACAGCGCGCCACCCCGCGCGCTCGTGCATGGGCGTGGCCGTGCGCCACCCCGTGGCCGGCCCACCCCCGCGAGCTCCCCACACCACGGGCGACCTCCGACGAACTCCCCCAGGCCACCGCCCGCTTCCCCGACGCGACGCATGGGCGATTCGTGCGTTTACGTCGAAATCCTGCCGTGACGCGCGAGTTTTGAACTCAAAAATGGCGCTCCATCGCAGCAACTTCGCACAGATTTTCTGGTCAATCCGACCGTTGGATCGGCGAACTCCTTGCTCCGTCGCAATCTCGGTATATCCATCTTCACTCCTGTCAATTTTCGTCCGTTAATTTCGTCGTTTGATAGATCAAAACTGTCCACCAAGTTGACGTTTTAAATTGAACTGTTTTTGGACAGTTTCGTGACGCCAACTTCGCGGGTTCGTAACTTCGTTGTTGCAGCTCCGTTTTGTGCGCCGTCAGTTCCGGTGCACAGCTGGTATAACCCTCTTCCTGCCTCCTTTCGATTTCGTTTCATTTTAAGCACGTTCGGTTGGTCGAATTCGACGCCAAAGTTGGCCGTCCGAATTATTTAAATTGCACTTGTAAAATTCTATTTTTGAACCCGGGACTCCGGATTCAATTTCTGACACCACCAGTAGACTCGTGGCATCGTTCTGGCATGTTTTCATATAAAGTATGTTTGATTTGGAGAACGTGGGCCCTGGCACGTATTTCGGTGCAAAGCGGGTCCCACTTTTCGAGTCAATGGGTCACTTTGAGATCGGCTCATCGGAATCCAATTCCGGATATACCGTTGAGTTCTTATCGTCATTTTGGACTCGTTGACATATGATTTGCTGAGTTTTGAAGACATTTGCTCCGGCACGCATTTCCGTGCAAACCGGATACTAAGTGTCTGCGTCAACGTATCATTTTGAGATCGGCACATCGGAATTCCATTTTGGACATACCGTTGGGTTCGTATCGTCATTCTGGATTCATGGACATATAATTTGCTAGGTTTTGTAGACTTCTATCCTGACATGTTTTTCGGTGTAAAGTGTGTCCAACGGCGGACATTATTTTGACCCGAAATTACGGTTTTGCCCCTGTGTCTAAATTGGACTTATGGGTAGGCTATCCTAGCTGATTTGACCGTTCTGGACACGTTGGTGATATTTATTTTATCATCCGACAACATCTGTAGATTTTGATTATGTATTATCCTTAATTTATAATTAATTATTTTTCCATAAATTGTTACTTTCTGTTTTTGGATTTTTATATATATTTTAATTACTGTAAATATCTTGGAAAAACTATATTTAGATACTATGTTAATTTAGCTAATTTATTATAATTTTTTCAGTATTTAATGAGTACTTTTGGTATTTTATAAAAAATGGGAAAATAGAACTCATTTTTAGTATATTTACGTTTGCTGATTTTTAATAAATATTTATGAAGGTTTATAAATTCCAGAAAAATTAGTATAAATTTCTATAATTAACAAAGATTATTTTGGTACTTTATTTTATATATAATTTAGCTTTTTGTCTATCTCTAAAATTATTGGAACATAGTGTACAGTAGATTTAATTATTGAATAATTATGACTTGTAATGTTTTGTGTTCTTTTGAGTTATTGTAGTATTGGACCACCCCCTACACTAGTGTATAGATCCTAGGAAGTTAGTTTGTGTATAGTGGCACTCCACATTAGACTTTTATGCTAGGTCCCCACTTGGCTAGTATCCAGTCAGGAGTCGTGTCACACCACTAGTGTATTATTGAACATAGCTTAGAACTGAGTTTGTATATCATTATTGACAGGACACCGAACATCTATATCTTCGTACTAGTATTCTTGCTTTGCTCGAGGCAAGTACATCTACAAACTCATTTACTGTCTTTTAATGCTAGAACATGTATTAACCCTGTTAAAGATACTGATCCTTGAGGTAGCAAGTTATGTCTTCACATGTTGTATTACTTTCAGTACTGACCATGTTTAGTACAGTTATTATATCTTCGCATGCTTCTTACTGGTTCTCAGTACATGTTTCACTATGCTTTATACTACTCGGAGTATTCACATATTTCATACTGTTTCCAGTACCGGCCATGCTTATATTACTCCCAGTATCTCCCACATGTCTTTACTGTTCTCGTATCTCTTACATGTTAGAATATGGGTTATAGGAAAACTGACAGTTGAGTACGTGATCACGACCCCCCTCTCCGTATGTATTTACCGAGCAAAAGATTCATTTTATATGATTTCTGCGTCGTAGGAACTCTCAAAGCGGATTTGTGCGTATGTACATCTATCGCCTTTACACTTGTACGGAAGTACATTTCATTATGTGCCCCAGCACATTGTACATCTATTGACCGATCACGTACCTGCTACAGTTTTAAATATTACATATACATCTGTCTCTATGACATATGTATCCTTGCCATGATAGATTATGAGTCATACCATGATTCCAGATATGCCATGTTCCCTGTGTTACTATGATATTATGATCCCAGTCGTACCATGAGGCCATGTTTTCCAGTATTTCATGTTTTATAGACTTATCACACTATGTTTCTTGTTGTACATCTCTTTCATTATATGTTCAGTACTTTAGTTGTAGAGGTTGTACTTGCTCCCGTCCTGACAGGATAACGTTGTAGGTTTACTTTTCGAGAAGGAATGCTATATTTTACATGTTATGGTACTGCATTGAGGACCTGGCCTTAGCTCCAGAAGAGGCCCCAGCAGGGAACCTTGCTTAGTTATTTTCATGTGTTTTGAGACTTAGATTTTGGTCTGTACTTATATTTGAATACTGGACTTTGTCTCCAGTTAGATACTTTGGAAGTGTATTATTTAGTCTGTACTTGTTTACCTTCGCTTATAGATGCTGTGTTGTGATGAACTTTAAATATGGTTTTAGAACTGTTAGCTGCTTAGATTCTTTATTGTCTATTCTTAGAACAGCTTACTACGCTTTGACCAAGCATAGGCTGGACATGGCTCGGCCCGGCCCAACAATTTGGGTAACGGGTCGTGACATATTTTTTTGGTGGCCCATGCAGGTCCAGACTTAAGTTGTTTGGTTACGTTATTGTACCAAGCATGCCTGCAATTAGGATCTAGGATAACTTGATAACACTAGGGATGACATTTAGAACACCTAGAGGATTTCTAGGATTGCAACATAGGAGAACTCATCACAGCATAGGGCCGTTAGCTATAATTAGCCTCTTGTTTGTATTTCAGTGGGTCAATTTAGACCAAGTTTGTACCCTTGGGATGACCCCTGAGGATCTCACTCTAATCTTATCTAGAAATCTGTTTTCACTTATTTCTATTTGCTCTTCCTTAAATTCGTTGTTGAATTTAATTTCTGATTTTCGTTGTTGACTTTGATCTTGTATCGTGATAAATTTTGTGGATTAAATTATGATATATCCTGATAAGATAAACATCTGCTTTATTTATGGAGTTTAGAATTTATCGCAGCCATATTAGCTGGTATGACAAAAACATAGAGCCTGATTTCGGATATACTATCCTATTCATAGAATTTAGATTTTCTCGCAGCCATACCGGTTGGCGTGGTGAGGATTCTAGATAATATGATTATAGGGTGTATACCATAGTTATGACTCTATCGTTTATTGCATATAAGCTTACTGGTGGGGCGAAAATTCTGGCAACATGATTTCAGGAAGACGTGTATGGTTATCAGATCATATCCCAACTTGGATTACTTTGTTATGACCGAATGAGCAAGAATAAGTTCTTATCATTATTCTTCCCCGTCTTGATTAACTCCGTTCCTTCTACATCTACAACTAGGATTACAGGTTCTCTAGGACTCTCCAATAGGATTGCTTTCGCGTTATCTTTTGGACATAATTATTTTTGTGTTCCATCTTTCCTATGACTTGACTAAACTTTTCTTCGTTAACCTCTTGGATAATTCTTCTCGTTATAAATCTCGTTGTCTTCGTACCATTCTTGGAGATATTCCAATAAACTTTTCTGTCTTGCTTGCCCTTTAACTTGTTTGGACACTGTTATGGATTGCTTGACCCAGTCTTAGGCCTTGTTACCTTCTATTTGATAGATGACCGAGATAGCCAAACCTTGTTAACTGATTCTATAGTATAACTGTAAATGTATTGTGTGATTGTGATAAGTACTTTTCCTAGGGATTGGTTAGATTAAGCTTATAGGACAAGTATGGGTGACTGACTGTAGCAGACTTGGAAACCATTAAGAATGATTGCATTGATAGTATGACTTGATAATAGGGTATCTAAGATGGAATTATAAGATATTATATTATTGTGACTAATGGATTGAGGATTAGAATCTTGTGCTTAGCAGTTTGAGGATTTAGCATTTGTAGAATTTTGGTTGGTTATCTATAGCTAATTACATGTGAGTAGAGGGTAGATCGATATGTGGATTGATATAGAATAAGTTAGAATGAGTTATCGTATTGCGTACGAGATCGAAAAAATATCAGTTAAAAAGACATGGAACAAGACAAAGGCATATGTACATTGATAATTAATAAATCGGGAGTTTGAAATCGAGGATTTATATTCGGAGGACTTGTTGAGTAAAAAGAAGAAGGCTCTACGCCAAGGATAAGAATTGAACGTATGATTTCAAGGAGAAGCTGTAGGAAAGGATTGACGACAAATGATGCTAAGGAACTGTGGATTGATAGAATATGGATACTTAGGATACGATAAGGAAATCCAGTATTTACAATTAAGGTTGGAAATATGATTGATGATTAAGCATCGTAGGCTTATAAACATACCCAGAAAATGACCTATAGTTTAGGGTATACATAAATGTTTTATGTTAGTATGGAATATTCTAAAGGATATATGACGTTGTTTATGATAGAAGTACCTTTGTTGAACCTGAACCAAAATACATGTAGCGAGAACAACATGGATGATTACAAGGATAGCAGATTGAGTATTGTAGCCAGAGCAGCTACATATTATAGTTTGACCGGTTGGATGATTTTTAATTTCGAGGACGAAATTTTTGTAAGGTGGGTAGGATGTAAGCCCCGTGAATTTCAGGGTTTATTTTTATTTTCTGAATGAATTGTTTTCGATAAATATATTATTATTTAATTGTTTAGATCATTAATGTACCTTTCCATGACTTTGACTTCTGGAGCGTCAGGGATACCAATCTCTGTAAACTCTCTTCACGAGTTTTGAAGTAGACATGATTATCTTCATTTTGATATATCCTGTCCCACTTAAATTCGTTCCCTTGTGCTCTTTTTGTATCGCACAACTTCGGGTCAACTTAGACCAATTAATCATCGAATAATTATTCCCACTTTTATCTTTGATCTTCGTTTGCACGTTACCGTGACTTTTAATTTAGGAGCACCAGACCAGTCGTTTTCTCAAAACCAACTTCTCATAAATGATCTACTCGAGACGTTCTTCACCCATGACCTTCGTGTCCCACTCAGACACTCCATTTTGTGCTCTATTTCCTTCGCACAACTTCCGGGTCAATTTAGGCCGATTAATTATCTACCGTGAAACCCGATTTAATTTCTAATTTGATTTCGGGACCCGACATCGATCCAACCCAGTCGACCCAAAGTATGGACGTGGCCACTTGAAGCCTACTACCCACATGAAACTTGTGTCCCATTTATTGGAGTCCCCGCATGTTGTTTATTTATCCATGATTATAAATCTCAATTTTAATTCCATTATTGCACCCGGATCGATTTTGACCCGACCCGGCTCGACCGAACCCGAACCCAAGCTCCATATTGTTCTCCCATGACTGCCCAAAGACCCCACATAATTTTCCTATTTTTTTCCTATTTTGGAAATATCTACTTTTCTCACCCCTCTCTCTATACTTTTCTCTCTCTATCTCTCTTTATATATATATATATATATATATATATATATATATATATATATATATATATATATATATATAAACATATATATCTAACTCTCTCTCTCTACTCACCCACACACCTCACCCCCTCACTCCCCATAGCAGCCAGCTCAACCCCCCTCCCAACAGTGGCCGACATACCCCCCCCTCTCCTCAAATATCTCTCTCTCTATTATCACTCTCTTTTTCTATATTATCACACACGCACATATATCTCATCTCTCTCAATTTCTTTCAAAACACACACAACACACCACCACCCTCACCACAGCCGACAGCCCCCCCATGGCCGAGCAACACACCACCACCACCACAAACGCCCACAGCCACCTCCCTCTTCTTCTTCTCCTCCTCTATTATTATCATCTTCCCGTCACCCTCACCATCATCTTCCCACCACCACCATGCGCCACCACCTCCACTCCAACACCACCACCGCACAGCCACCCCGCACCCTCGTCGGCGACCGCCGCTGCGCCGCTCGCCGCCGCGGCCACAGCAGCGCGCATGCGCCACACAAGCGGCAGCGACAACAGCGCGTCACCCCGCGCGCGCGTGCATGGGCGTGGCCGTGCGCCACCCCGTCGCCGGCCCACCCCCGCGAGCTCCCCACACCACGGGCGACCTCCGGCGAACTCCCCCAGGCCACCGCCCGCTTCCCCGATGCGACGCATGGGCGATTCGTGCGTTTACGTCGAAATCCCGCCGTGACGCGCGAGTTTTGAACTCGGAAATGGTGCTCCATCGCAGCAACTTCGCACGGATTTTATGGTCAATCCGACCGTTGGATAGGCGAACTCCTTGCTCCGTCGCAATCTCGGTATATCCATCTTCACTCCTGTCAATTTTCGTCCGTTAATTTCGTCGTTTGATATATCAAAACTGGCCACCAATTTGACGTTTTAAATTGAACTGTTTTTGGACAGTTTCGTGATGCCAACTTCGCGGGTTCATAACTTCGTCGTCGCAGCTCCGTTTTGTGTGCCGTCAGTTTCGGTGCGCAGCTGGTATAACCCTCTTCCTGCCTCCTTTAGATTTCGTTTCATTTTAAGCACGTTCGGTTGGTCGAATTCGACGCCAAAGTTGGCCGTCCGAATTATTTAAATTACACTTGTAAAATTTCATTTTTGAACCCGGGACTCCGGATTCAATTTCTGACACCACCAGTAGACTCGTGGCATCATTCTGGCATGTTTTCATATAAATTATGTTTGATTTGGAGAACGTGGGCCCTGGCATGCATTTCGGTGCAAAGTGGGTCCCACTTTTCGAGTCAACGGGTCACTTTGAGATCGGCTCATCGGAATCCAATTTCGGATATACCGTTGAGTTCGTATCGTCATTTTGGACTCGTTGACATATAATTTGCTGAGTTTTGAAGACATTTGCTCCGGCACTTATTTCTGTGCAAACCGGATACCAAGTGTCCGCGTCAACGTATCATTTTGAGATTGGCACATCAGAATTCCATTTTGGACATACCGTTGGGTTCGTATCGTCATTCTGCATTCGTGGACATATAATTTGCTAGGTTTTGTAGACTTCTATCCTGACACGTTTTTCGGTGCAAAGTGTGTCCAACGGTGGACATCATTTTGACCCGAAATTACGATTTTGCCCCTGTGTCTAAATTGGACTTATGGGTAAGCTATCTTAGCTGATTTGACCATTCTGGACACGTTGGTGATATTTATTTTATCATCCGACAACATCTGTAGATTTTGATTATGTATTATCCTTAATTTATAATTAATTATTTTTCCATAAATTGTTACTTTCTGTTTTTGGATTTTTATATATATATTTTAATTACTGTAAAAATCTTGGAAAAATTATATTTAGATACTATGTTAATTTAGCTAATTTATTATAATTTTTCCAGTATTTAATAAGTACTTTTGGTATTTTATAAAAAATGGGAAAATAGAACTCATTTTCAGTATATTTACGTTTGCTGATTTTTAATAAATATTTATGAAGGTTTATAAATTCCAGAAAAATTAGTATAAATTTCTATAATTAACAAAGATTATTTTGATAATTTATTTTATATATAATTTAGCTTTTTGTCTATCTCTAAAATTATTGGAACATAGTGTACAGTAGATTTAATTATTGAATAATTATGACTTGTAATGTTTTGTGTTCTTTTGAGTTATTGTAGTATTGGACCACCCCCTACACTAGTGTATAGATCCTAGAAAGTTAGTTTGTGTATAGTGGCACTCCACATTAGACTTTTATGCTAGGTCCCCACTTGGCTAGTATCCAGTCAGGAGTCGTGTCACACCACTAGTGTATTATTGAACATAGCTTAGAACTGAGTTTGTATATCATTATTGATAGGACACTGGACATCTATATCTTCGTACTAGTATTTTTGCTTTGCTCGAGGCAAGTACATCTACAAACTCATTTACTGTCTTTTAATGCTAGAACATGTATTAACCCTGTTAAAGATACTAATCCTTGAGGTAGCAAGTTATGTCTTCACATGTTGTATTACTTTCAGTACCGACCATGTTTAGTACAATTATTATATCTTCGCATGCTTCTTACTGGTTCTCAGTACATGTTTCACTATGCTTTATACTACTCGGAGTATTCACATGTTTCATACTGTTTCCAGTACCGGCCATGCTTATATTACTTCCAGTATCTCCCACATGTCTTTACTGTTCTTGTATCTCTTACATGTTAGAATATAGGTTATGGGAAAACTGACAGTTGAGTACGTGATCACGACCCCCCTCTCCGTATGTATTTACCGAGCAAAAGATTCATTTTATATGATTTCTGCGCCGTAGGAACTCTCAAAGCGGATTTGTGCGTATGTACATCTATCGCCTTTACACTTGTACGAAAGTACATTTCATTATGTGCCCCCAGCACATTGTACATCTATTGACCGATCACGTACCTGCTACAGTTTTAAACATTACATATACATCTGTCTCTATGACATATGTATCCTTGCCATGATAGATTATGAGTCATACCATGATTCCAGATATGCCATGTTCCCTGTGTTACTATGATATTGTGATCCCAGTCGTACCATGAGGCCATGTTTTCCAGTATTTCATGTTTTATAGACTTATCACACCATGTTTCTTGTTGTACATCTCTTTCATTATATGTTCAGTACTTTAGTTGTAGAGGTTGTACTTGCTCCCGTCCTGACAGGATAACGTTGTAGGTTTACTTTTCGAGAAGGAATGCTATGTGTTACATGTTATGGTACTGCATTGAGGACCTGGCCTTAGCTCCAGAAGAGGCCCCAGCGGGGAACCTTGCTTAGTTATTTTCATGTGTTTTGAGACTTAGATTTTGGTCTGTACTTATATTTGGATACTGGACTTTGTCTCCAGTTAGATACTTTGAAAGTGTATTATTTAGTCTGTACTTGTTTACCTTCGCTTATAGATGCTGTGTTGTGATGAACTTTAAATATGGTTTTAGAACTGTTAGCTGCTTAGATTCTTTATTGTCTATTCTTAGAACAGCTTACTACGCTTTGACCAAGCGTAGGCTGGACATGGCTCGGCCCGGCCCAACAATTTGGGTAACGGGTCGTGACATATAGAAAGTGTGCTGTTCCTCCAGCAATCGAATAGAGGACTGGTGGCTTGATATCAATAATCAAATATGATCCCCAAGTCATAATTGATACAAGAAAAATAAACAATTACTAAGGATATGAACCATGTACACCAAAAAGGACACAATGATAATGTTGGGTAATAGACATGTATTGAATATCATTACAAGGGTGCAGGGCAATTACTACAAAACCCACAATTATTTGATACTCTCTCTCTCTCCTTATGAGACCTTGAATACTCTGAGATTAACTGTGCATTGATACATTTGTCTGCAATTTGGTTTATAGATTAATACAATTAAAACTTGGGTAATCACGTGAAAGGGAAAATGATATTGTTCATTTGTTCCAGGATGACCACCATCCTGAATTCCAACCTATTCACACATGAAACCTTTCAATCCTAATACCTAGATATCAAGGACCTGTTGGTACCTAACCTCTATAGGTTCTCTGAGCCTGTGAGTACTGCCCTATCAAGCCTGTCCCCATGTAGACAACCTGGGCACTTGGATACACTAAAGTTGGAAGCTCTGATACTATAGGGCCTGATACACTTACGTGTAGGGGGTACCAAGCTCTGGATGGTACTTAGGAATCATTTAGCTACTAAGACATACCCTTGATTCATGGTACCAGTCAATTATCCATTGCATAATTGCTACTCTCCCCATCCTCCTCCTATCAGATTGAACAGGTCCTAGGTTCCTATATCCGGAGTTACTGTCCCAGGTCCTAAAGCTAACCCCTGCATTTAAAGCTTGACACCCTTTCTAGGTTCCTGGGTCACCCAGTGTGCTCAAGTGGTGTACCATCCCTACCAAGCCATGTTCACAAGAGCTTAAGCACATGGAAAAATGGGAACAGGACAAGATATTGGCTCGACTGATATAAGAGGTTAAGCCTAAAGAACATGATGTGGGTTTGAAAACATACACATATGTAGAGACTGATCAATGTAGGTGAGCAATGGATTTGGAATACAGACACTTTGTATCCTGATTCATGAAGCTCCTGTGACATACCCCCATGTAGGTTCTTCTCAGGAATTCGATCGAACACATCCACTTACCAATGGAATTAATCGAGTATGTTCGAGTTTAAACTTAATAACAGAAGAAGAACAATTGTTAATGCAAGGGATTCAGAATTACCTGTTGATTGTTCTTGCTTGTCGACTGCCCCTGACTTGGAGAAGAACTTGCGGCAGGGGTAGGGTTTCAAGGATCGGGGGCTGGAGAGTTTTGGGTGGAAGGAATCGAGAGGTTAGAATTTATATACCCTTGCATACAACCTGAAGGAGATAAGAAGAGAGGATTCAAATCGAATTTGAATTAGATTTGATCTTTCCTGAGAGTGATTCGAATTCAGATCAGAGTGAGTTCGGTTTAAAAGAAATTTTGAATGAGTGACATTTGCACTAAGGTCCCTATTAATGCCTTTATTACTCACCTTGACACTCTAACTGGTATTTAATGTAAAACAAAAAGGATATAGCAAATAGCATGATATAAACTTGATAAATAAAGAAAAAAAATTTGGTCAAGGGGTTGACATGAGAATATGTCATAAATTTGATATTACCTTCTTGAGATGGTTCTTCTTCAGCAATTATCAATTTCCTTCTGACTTCTTTGGGTATTGATGCGTCTGGCTCTACAACAGCTTCAGTACGATCACCCTCCGGATCGACCAAGGAAGTAGAAGTTCTTCTTTCCATAACCTTCCCCTGTTTCTGAATAGAAGAAGTGGTAATGTCCTTCTCTCCAGAGGAAGAACTGAGAAGCAACTGTTTTGATTGAGAACGAGTTGTTCTCGTAGTCAATGGTTCATTAATAACCAGTGACATTCTTTTCTTCTTCTCCGGAGCCCTTGAAGAATTAGCTGGATTATCTCGCTGAGGAGAGGCCATCGTCTCCTTAGTTTTTCTCTTCTTCAAACCTTTAACAAGAGATTTTTCCTTTGGCACCTTTATGGATATGTCTAAAGGATCTTGAACTGGATCAGCATAGTTCATTAAAATTGATGCCTCCAGAGGTTCATCGGCAGGATCTTTGTCTTCTACATCCTAAAAAGACTGAAGAGTACGTTTTCCTTGTTTAAATCTCTTTTCAGTTGTGAAGCTGTATGCAGGATGGAAGTTTTCAGCGAATGTGTTCGCTGAAGTATAGAAGTTTGCGTACGAATATAACATGTGCGGGCCTTGTGGAAGTTTGTAAGGCATAGAAAAGATAGCTTTTGTGTCCCGGGCGTTATAATAATTCCAAGCCCTAGACCCATCAATGAGATAACCTTTGGCTTGTAGGTAAGTGGTTGCATTACCTACATGAAACTGATCGTACCCGAACTGTCGTGCAAATTGACTCAGTAAATACGGTTCCAAATAGCATTCTTCTTCGAATCTATAGACCAAGTGAGAGGGCTGGATTACCTTAAGCCATGAAAAGATGTTTGGGCTTAAACGAAGTGTTTCTTCACTTAAGTCCATCATTTATGGAGGCATAGTTTCATACCCTGAAGGAGATCCAACACACTGGAAATTTTATCCTGATCCACGGTTCAAGGCAAGTCGGCACTTTGAAAGAGCAGTATATTTCCAGTGAGCATTAGCAAAACGCCCGATGAAGTCTCCATCAGCAGTTCCCATATCAGGATTCATCAAACAAGGATGGTGTAGCAATAACCATCCGAACAAATAAGTATATGGCATTTCAGTACGGGAAAAATCCGACCGAGCATCCTTATCTTTCAGCATAGTGTCCACAAAAGAACGCAATCCTGCGTTCAGGCGGTAGGTCATGGCTGATAAAAGATCCATCTTGTATCCAAATACAAGACGTGTTGCAGCGAACAGGACACCCCGATGGAACCTGTCAACTGCACTGGCTTCCGGAACTACGAAACGTCGTAGCCATAAAGATAGAAAGCCTGCCAGCTGGGCTTCTGGAGACATAGATCTGTAACCCTGTTTAAGGTAACTCTGAAGAACATCGCCAGCCATAAACAGACCCGAGTCCTCAGTCAATGTGATATCTCCATGATTATGTTTTTCCATCAGATATTGCATATCACTCCTATCAAAAGGTTCAAAGAAACGATGAGTACAAGCTTGACTATCCAGTGGCTTGTCCTCCCACACATGACCCAGGACAAATACGGCGTCTATTTGGTGATGTAGCAAGTACCCGCAGTGGCACTTTCGTAGTAGAGTAAGTAGATTTTGTAATAACACAGCAGCTCTTGGAAAACTGTGATCATCTGGGGATTCTCTTTTGCCAGAGCATCCAATTCATCATTTATGGGTACATATTCTTCATATGGATTATCACCCATTGGTAGACGAGAGATATATTCCATCTCGTTAAGAGCAAATCCAATTTCCTTATGAGGAGTCATGAAAGTCCCAGTGCTTTCATTATATCTCTCCACTAGAGCCAAGAACATATGAGGGTTCGGGCGAATGCCATATACTGTAATGCAGATGGCATTATAGAGGCCCAGATCAATGAGCTTGTCTTTGAATTCATCCAAAATCCATACAGATAAGCTGCTCCAGCGCTTCATCTCTGGATTTACCAGACCTGTCATACGCATGGCACGGTCTGGATATCTTCCTTCGACTTTTGCAAATGCATTTGCAAAAATATGTATTCTGACTGGAAGGACCAAGGAAGAATTTTCAGGAGGAATGCAGCTTGGCCTTAAACCTCTTAAATGTGTACTATATCTTTCAGAAGTACTGTAGAAAAGGTCCTCGTTCCTCGGACCCAATTTATAGCAGATTTTGTCGACTTTTGCTTGCTGAAGAGGAGTCAGATCCCATGACATCCTTCTAGGATAGCTGGCAAAAGCATATTGGGATAATGCCATAGACCTTGATATTTCTGTTAGGTACATGGCTTTGTCCTCCTTTAAGAAATTTCTCATCTCTTTTCTTACCTTAGGCTAGGAGGTCTTCTTGATGGCATCCCCAAATAAAAATGCAGGTTTCCTCTGGACTGTAGTATCCAAGCTCTGAAGAGGTTCACCGTTCATTAAGTTCGAAAGGGTTTGATTATCTTGATTTATGAGCAGAGTTGTTCATGCATCAAGACCGTCGTATTAAGGGAAAGTGACATGAGACAAATTCTTCCTATACTCTGGGACATTAAATATTGAAGCAAATCTTTCTGCATTTGGGTCTTCCCTGAGATTAACTGCAAAGAGATATATGAACAAAAAAATTAGAAGCAAAACAAAGTGTACAACTTATTGAGTTGCACAGATATTCTGAGTTGTGCCACGTAATGTGTTGCATAGAATCTAAGTTGCTCAACATTCTGTATTGCGCAACAACCCAAGTTGCGCCATATGCTATGTTACACGAAACTCAAGTTGCGCAACATCTCAAGTTGTGCCATATGCTGAATTGTGCCTCAATTTTAGTCGTATAATATTTTAAGTTTTGCACAACAGCATGCATAACACGGTTCATAAAAACGAACAGTGTTCAAGAAAAGGGCAACCACACCCTAAGAAGGGGTGGCACAAAGTTTGTGATGCACCACACTCTAAAAAGAGGGGCACAAATCAATCAGTGATGAAATCATCGTCCATAGATCGAATTGGCTCGTCCTTAATCACCTTCCATTACTGGGTTGGCTGTCTCTCGTCGAGAAGAAGGTGTCACATATTGTGGTGCACGGATGGATGGAGCACGAGTTGAAGGGGTGGCGATGGCCTTCCCTTTGTCAGCAGTAGTCTTTTTGGGGGCTATGTCTTCGAGGAGATGGTCGAAAATGAGGGTTGCAAGAGTTCAAAAAATTTCCTCAGAAGATTAAAAGTGAAAGTAAAGAATCACAGTGGATTAAACAAGGATTATTTTTAGCCAAAATTCGAAATCCTGACGATCACCCCCAATTGTGCATAACAAAGAAAAAAATCGTAACTTGTCGTAACAGACTGCATGAGACTAGCGCAACTTGACTCAGTTAAAAATTTTATAAATTCAAAGTATTTCAAAACTTTGAAATGATTTAAGTTTTGAAAACTTTGAAGGGGGTCTTGTAGGGCCTAAAAATCAAGTTGCGCCATATATTTACTACTCAGTGATCAAGTTGCGCCCCAAAAATCTAGTTGTGCCACTGTTTTGAAGCTCAGAGATCAAGCTGCGCCACTGATCAGGTTGCGCCTGATATCACACTGTGCCCAATTATGTTACGCCAAAGTCTACGTGGCGTCTGACATTTGATGGCCATCATTACCTGACAATACTGACAACTGACAACACAGTGAACGAGAGAAATCTCTTCGAATCCTTCGAATTGTGCCGCTCGAGGAGATTGGACTGACAGCTGTCCTGCACAACTTATGAGTTGCGCCTAGGCGCAATCTAAACAATTTTTTTAGTTGCGCCTAGGCGCAATCTGAACGACTTTTTCTCAAAAGCTGCCACATGTCTAGGCGCAGTCTAATCAGGCGCAGTTTAATTTATTGACTAAAGCTCACGCAACCTGATAAAGTTGAGACAATTTTCATTTCCAAAGCAGGATGACGTGGCGTACATGCTACTAATCTCTCAAGACGTGTCTACTATCCTCTACATAAGCACGCGGATCTCAATCACATGATGCCACGCGTCTAAATACAGTTAGTATACGACTGATAACTGAATGAAAGTTGGCACAACATGAGGTTGGCGCAACCCAATGTGGTGTAACCCAGCCTTGCGTACATCAGAATAACTGCTAAAACAGTTATTTCCAGAACTCTATAAATAGAGTTTCCAATCATTGTTAAAGGAGATACAAATCACGCACAAGAGATCAAGAACTCTTGCAAAATTGCTGCTACATTCTCCAGAGGCTCTAGTCTTCAAAGTTCACATAGTCCAAGGGATAAAGCGATCGTCTTCTGATCAGATTCCTACATTTGTACTTTCCCAGAATTCAAATTGTACTCTTGTACTCTTTTTCAAAAGTTTATAATAGAACAACTTTTTGTTTTTGCAAACAACTCATGCGAGAGTTCTTTTTCTCAAAGCCGTATGTTCTGATTTAGCATCCCGTAGGCACCAAATTTCCCGAGGCACCATATGTCGCAACCGACGTTTCATTATATTTTGCAGATCATGAAATAGTCTCTCTCTCTTTTCTAGAACCTTATATTTTTTCTTTTTGATGTGAAACTTATATTTTTAGAGTAAATTACTCTAAATCGATACATTTTTTTCGAGTTCTTGATCTTAGTGGATTGTCATGCATTTAACTTGGCATTGTTATGTTTGAGGCAAAAGAATTTCGTTTACGAGAAGGAGTAGAAAAGAAGGGGCTGAACCACCCACTAAGTATTTGATTGTGCCGAGGGTCGAAGTGCTTCGCAACATTCAAGCTTCAGTTACGCGAGCTCCTGCAATGCACCAACACTTAGTCAGAATTTTTTCTTTAATCATTCGTTTCGAAATTCGTAGAATGTATTCAGAAATCGACGAGAAAATACATTCATCAAAACCAAGCAGCGAAAACTCAAGAAAACCATACAGCAGTCTGGTCCCGTCGAAGGGACTCTTATATAGAGCTCACTCGCCGAGACGCAGCTTGTTGCATCTAGGGCTTATTCCAACAGAAGCAGTTCCATTATTTGGATTACTTCTTGTAACATTCATCCAAATCAATTTTATTCTATGCTGTAAAGGGTTATCGTAAGCCAAGCTCAACAATCGAGTCAGATAGCCATCTAAGTTTCCGACCGATCTGACTTGTCGCAAGCATAATACATTATCCACCGTCAATCAAAAATGGGGGCACTATACTGCTCCCCATACAAATATAATTACTTAGCCCGATATCAATATCATGGTACATCCCCATCCATATCCATATCAGTATACCTACTCAATTTTGGTTCACCACTTTTAATTGGAAGCCTCCAATTGGAAGTGTTTGGAGATAGCTCAACACTCACTTGGCCGTGCTCTAATATTCTCTCCCCAGAATGGATAGATTGACTCACTATTCCAACTACATGAGCAATGTTTGGTCTCATATGTACCATGTCGTACATAAGGCTGACCATCGTTTAAGCATACAACACCTTTTTCATACTTGCTTTCTCCTCCTTGGTTGACATATATTGCTCGATACTAAGCTCCAAGTGTGTTACAAGATGAGGGCTCACCTTCTTGGAACCATCCATACCGAACCTCTAAAGTTCTCTCTTTGAGTACTTCTTCGGGGACAATAATAACATCTTCGACTTTCTCGATCCATTGGCTAATCTCAATCTCGATAATAGTCTTTGTTGTGCCAAATCCTTTATCGAGAAAGCCATAGTCAACTTGCGATTCAACTCTTCTATCCTTGAAGTATTGCAGCCTACCAGTACAATATCATCCATATAAAGCAACAATATAATGAAGTCATTTGACAAATTATTTAACGAACACCATATGATTCAAAGTTGTCTTAGTATAACCATGCTCCCCCATAAATGATTCAAATTTCTTGTAGCACTACCTCAGAGCCAGCTTCAAACCATATAGACTCTTCTTCACCCAACAGACCATATGTCATTTTTTTCTCACCGAAACCCTCAAACTGCTACATGCGTAAGTCCTCCTTAGATTGTCACGGAGGAACGACGTCTCCACGTCCATATGCTCGACCGTCAAATCAAGTCTCGCTGCCAAACCCAACCCAACATATGGACGACATCTTGATGATAGGTGAGAAAATTTTATCGATCAAAATCCTTCTTTTGACTTTATCCCTTGACTACCAATCATTCCTTATATCATGGACAAGTAGCATCATCTCTGTGCTTTGCTCTAAACATCCACCGATTAAGGCTATCTTGCTATTTGGCCTGCACCAACTTATAAGTGTGATTGACATATAAGGAACTCATCTCCTCTTGCATTATCTTCATCCACTCTACATGTTCTCGTTTGCCATGACCTTTGTGAAACTTTTGACCTCTCTCTCATTAGTCAATAACACGTACTCACTACCCAAGTACCTCTTTGATGGTTGGCGTTCTTTGGAATCTCTCCTTACATGAACTTCTAGTATTGGTCGTTGACTATCAATAACGTCATCATCTTCAAGAACCGCCTTTGCATGTTCATCCGCCTAAGGATCTCCTCGATCATCAATGAGAGGCTAATAATGAAGGTCGGGAGCATTATCATGTACAGACTTTTTCTTTTATAGAAAAACTATACTGATAAGGGGAACCTACTCAATCTAGGGCAACTTCTTGGCCTTAGAAAGTATCTTGGATCCACAAAATGTCAGTCATCATCTGATTCTTAACGAACACAACATCAGGGTTCTCAAGACCTTCTTCCTTACTGGATCGTAGATCTTGTATCAGAAACTCACCTCAACCATATTCGACAAAGACATACTGCTCGTTCGCCTCCAGTATAGACCTATTATCCTTCGGTACATGTTTGAAGGTTTTCATCCAAATAATTGCAGTTGATTGTATAATGGCTCCTTGCGTACCATACTTTGTTAAGCACCTCATCCTACAACGGAGCATTAGAAAAAATATTAATAATGTAAGCAACAATATAAAGAACCTCACCCTAATAGTTGCTAGACCACTTTGCTTCATATAGTGTCACACCCCAGTACCGAAATACTGAGATGGATTATGCCAGCTACCCCGTATAAGGTACAAAACGTCATACGACGATTGTGGCTGTCAAGAGACTAGGGGGTGCATGCTACAATCAGGTCTCCTATGGTCTCACAGAGCATATATGTCTCAATCAATCAACCAAGAAGCATTAATAATGATCATACAAGATAAAGCAGTAAGGCGTACCCGACGCTTCATCAAAATAATTCATGAGTCTAGCTACACATAATGTTGAGCTAGTACCGAGAGTTAATAGAACATAACTGTAGTCAGATGTAGTCTGATTTAATTACAATTATGTAAAAGAAAACTAATGTCCAGATCAACCGGCTAACAGGTGCCGGCGGCTAAACGCCAAGTACAAAAGTAATTATACTAGAGTGGTGGAGAAGAAAACTATCAAGTCTCCCGCTAGTCATGCTCCTAGAATGCACCATTGATGTCAAGGAGGAAGGTTGGAACCTCAGGCTCTGCTACATGATCTGGATAAACAAAACCAACAAGGTCAGGCCCCGAATAGCAAGTACCACAAGGGAGCACAAAAGAGTGAGATAAAACCCAAGCATAAATACATAATAAAGCTTGGCGCACGAGTTATAGGGTGACGAAGCATAATCGAGTCCATACGGCACCCTTACAACCAAACAAGGATAAACGGTGCCAATATTGACTCGAGATGAGACACCACCTATAATCATGGTCAAGTGAAGGGCTTCTGATCGCAACTTTAGTCCATAGCCTATCGCAGCACAATAGCCAAACCCAACAACCAAACAAGGACATGGGTTGGACCATGCACCATGATAGTCCATGTTCTTCAGTTACTAACAGAAGAAACATAACACAAGCAAGTCGATTTACAAGCGGCCAATCAATCCTACGACTTTCTATGATTAGTCTGGATTAACCCATTAATGCATACAATATAGGAATTCTCAGATCGTGTCGTATCCAAGCAGGGCTAGCCAATCCATATTATAATGCGTAGCACATTGATTATGCATCGGTCCCCCGAAAGGCTACCGTGTGAAACATATAACACATAGCATATAGGAGTTGGATATTGTCATCCACTATAGGCAGATTAAACAATATCCGTGGCGGCCAATCCGACACGTTAGGACATGGCCTAAGGGCGGCTGGTAACGTATGATCTCGGGATTCTGTTCCCTTCCAATGCTTCTACCAATTTAAGTTGCTTAGATTAACCCTATCTTGATCTTGGAATTACATATGTGATCACATGGTCATCCTCTTATATGTCATACCATAGTACGTGTACCCTAAGTATGAATCCACATCGGCTCAAGGAGTCCCAAATCTAGACCCATGCTTAGTGTAATGCATCAAACAACAATCAATATACCACGACACTGTTACTAACCAATTACCATGACTGTGCTGGAAAGTACGCATATATTGACATATAACACGAATGATCACTTAGCATGCAGAGTCACTCCTCAGTACACTCATTAAATAGCATCGTGGTGCACACTAATATTGTACCTCAATACAAACATAGAAAAGGTACCAGCACGTATATAGGTAATCAAGTCAGAAACATGGTCAAGTCAGAAAGTTACATAGACCCCTCGTGACATAGAAGTCACATAGGACATGCAAGTCTCAGACATTCATGGCACACTAAGGTCAGGATAAGAAGTCAAGGTCATCCAATTAAAGTGAGACATGATGATTCTTGAAGCAAGACAAAGATCTACAACTTTCATATTTTGACTTTTTTAAGATTCTAGCTAGAAAATAGCTCAAACGGGCAAAAAACAGTCATTTAGGGTGATTCGCGCACTGGTGCACTGTGCGCGCGGGCAAAACTGCCCACGGCGCACGGTGCGCGCAAGCACGATGCACGGTCTGTGCATTACGCACAGACAAAACTGCCCACGATGTACGGTACGCACAAGTACGACGCGCGGCACGAGACCAACAAACGGCGCGGGCGCGCGACGCACAAAATGTACTACACGCGAAAGCAAAACTGCCCACGACGCATGGAGCGTGCAAGCACGGTACACGACCAATGAATGGCATGGGCACGCGGCACGCAAAACGTACTGCGCACGGGAGCAAAAATTTCTACGACGCACGGAGCGCGCAAGCACGGTGCGCGGGCGTACGACAAATGAATGGCACGGGCGCACGACACGCAAAATGTGCGTACGACAGCAAAACTGCCCACGACGCATAGAGCGCGCAAGCACGGCGCACAGAGCGTGACCAATGAATGGCGTTGGCGTGCGGCACACAAAATGTACTGCACGCAGGAGCAAAACTGTCCACGGTGTACGGAGCACGCAAGCTCGGTACACGACGTACGACCCACAAAATGTACTACGTACGGCAGCAAAACTGCCCACGGCGCACGGAGCGGGAAAGTACTACGCACCGCGCGTGACACTGTTCATCATCCCGACAACACCGAAGATGTACCGGAACCCATGAACACAAAAATGCCATAAATCAAGCGATTCAAAAGCCAAAATTGGATGAAAATAAATTCTCTACAACATAGAACAACTTGTTGTCGAAAACAACCAAGTTTGATAGATCAAAACCACAAAAATCCATAAAACCCTAGTTTTAGAAACTTAGATCTACACAAAATTAGCCATTAAAATCAAAAACTCCGAGAACTAAACTTATACAGAATGAAGAGATGAACAATCTAGACTAGTAATATCAAAGAAATAACAAGAAATAAAAAATACAAGTGGTCTCTCATTTGTGCAAGATGTACTTGCCTAAAAGTTGCTTTGAGGAAGAAAATCAAAAGTTATGAAGAGAAAGAGAGAGAGAGAGAGAGAGAGAGAGAGAGAGAGAGAGAGAGAGAGAGAGAGAGGGAAAGATAATATATATAGTAGGATGGGTTGGTTCAACTAAACCCTCACCCTAACACGACCTAACCATATGACTAATGACATATTAAATGGTGCATGATACAACTAATTAAATTAATTAAATAAAATCCGAACCACAATAGGGTCTAGAAATCTTATCATCGAAGCAGTGAGCCACGCCTATAACAAGAAAAGGACAAGGGGTGGTATATTATGTAGTGCTGTAAACCCCCAATATTTTTAATTATTTTAGTGCAAAAAAAATTATTTTTTTATATATTATTTAGAATTTAAGAGGCAGTTGGTATATATATGTGTGTATTTATAGATATAAATATATATAATATGTTTGATTGTGTGCATGATATGTTAAGTACTACTAAATATTATCTACAATTATTATAAAAATTTTGATACATATTTACAAATTTATAGGAATTTTTTTATGCGATTGTATATATATATATATATATATATATATATATATATATATATATATATATATATATAGTAATGAATATATGTATGTATGTAAAAGAAAAAAAAACAAAACAAAACTCAGGTGGTTGGCCCTTGAACCGACCACATCTTGTAGCTTGTTGATGTGTATAATAACAAATAAAGGATAAGGAAAAGAAAAAAAAAGAAAAGAAAAGAAAATATATATATATAACCAACCAACCCACCCACTTTGGTGGGCGGGCCCCATCTCAAAATTTTTTGCTGCTGAAGCAGCAAACCCACGTAAGTGGACCAAACCCGTGAGACTAATTAAACATAAACCTATTAGCATTAGGTTTTGTGAGAAGTTGTTATAAATACAACTTTTTGCACAAACCTCAAAACCCTAGACTTCCAAAACGAAAGTTGTTGCTGATCATACCCTCTTCGCCTACGAGTTCATTTCACCAGCAAAGGAGTTTTGTGCGCGACGAACGGAGCATCGAAAGTCAGCCCCGCGTCACCCACGGAGCAGTTTTCCCACTCAAGGTACCATACTTCCCTACGACGTAACTTTTTACTCGTAGCACCGATTTTTGATCCGTAAAATTTTCTGGAAAGTAGACTTGACCCTCTTCGAGATCCACTAGGTGGATTTTGAAACAACCCATCGACTTGCTCGAAAAATCGAGACGAAGTTGAAGAAAAACTGTTTTTCAAAAGTATTAATTTCAGAAAATTTCCACGATACGACGTACGCCCCGACAAATCGGGCGACGAGGTCGTGCATTATATGCATCGAAAGGCGCGTATGGACGTTGCTGACGTGTGGGAACTGACGGAACACAGTTTCGTCGCGTGTGCGCGACGAAATCAACGCGTATCCGTCGAGATACCCCCGTATCGGCGTTTTGCAAACTTGTCCATAACTTCGTGTACAGTCGTCAAATCGAGACAAAACTTGCGCCAACAGGTCCGAATCAAAATTTTGGTCCTGTATGCCAAGTTTGGTTCGATTCTGAGAAGGTCGAATCGGAACCCATTTTTGGCGGGCCCGCGACCCACTCAAACGGGCGAATTTGTACACGGCTCATCGGAATCCAATACTGGACATACCATTGAGTTTCTCTCCTCAAACTGAATCCGTAGACATGTAGTTTGATGACTTTAGAGACCATAGACTTTGGCACTCGTTTCGGTACAAAGCGGGTCCAACGGCGGATATCGTTTTGACCCGAAATTATGATTTTGCCCTGTTCCAGAATTGGACTTTTGGACAGGCGTTTCATAGGTATATCTTCTTCACCGAGATCATTTTTGATTTTTGTTTCAGCGTTTGGAGTCATCTGTGATTTGTGAGTTTTGGTGCTGACGCTTGCTACTCTTGGATTGCCTTCTCGCACCGTAGGCAAGTATACCTTGCCATAGATTCTGATTGTGCTCATTTATTTTTGTATATTTTATTATTGCATATTTATTTTTTTTATTTGTCATTTCGTTTCTATTCGGCGTCCAAGTCACACTTGGGTGCAAGCGGCTACATTTAGTCGTTATATTTATTTATGTCTTTATTTGCATGTCGACCTTGTGTCAGTTGACTACCCTATGAGTATGTGGGATATTTTCATATCCCCTATGGCCTGGACACATGTGTATCACGTGATAAGTGAGTTATATAGGACACGGACCTGCGTACTCGACTGGCCATCGATACGTACGGGACGTGCGACGGTTAGGAGGTAACTGCTACTAGTGTGTTGAGTTAGAAGCCGTAGCAGTTGCCAACTGGACATGCTGTGGATACATCTTGGACAGGAGCAGTTGGGGGGAGGGGACAGCTACTAGCGTAGGGGCTACATTTATTTTTACACACTTTTGGGGCCGAGAGTGACTTGTATGAGTACTACTTTCTGCCCTGGCCGATAGCGTCTCGGATGAGCGCTACTTGACGGCCACTCTTTATTACTTGCTTGCGTGAATTTGTTACAGGCCCTGCGTAGAACGTTGTCCTCTAAAGTGTATCTCACATAGATGGTTAGAAGATCCTGTAGAGTCATAGTTGCATATTTTTACACATTCAGTTACTTGGCATATTTTCTGTATCTTGTTACGTCCCTCTGAGGACCTGGTGATCTCTCCATGATTAGAAGAGCAAGACTATCCCGAGGAGTACGGTGCAACATTGGATCCATCATACATCGGTGACGAGGCATCTCCCGTTCATACTTAGTTTTATTCTTTATTATCTGGGACCATGTATTGGACATCTTTTTATCATCTTTCTTGCTGTTTGAGAAGGTTGGACTCCATTTAGTTGACTATTTTTCCATAGCTGTTTGGGAGGAAATGTCTACCCGGCTATATTTTGATATCATTATTTATCTAATTTAGTGGACTTATTATATTCTCTGTGTTGAGCTGTGGATGAGATTTAGTTATATTATTGTGGCTTATCATGTATTATTATTACAGCTTATGTACCAATATGGGGATTACCATATATTGGTGTATTCTTCGTATAAGTACAGCTGGCATGTCTACGTACTTGGTCCTACGTATTTTGGGACTGGGGCGTTACATGTGTCACGACCCGCACCCATTTTTTTTAAAACGGATACGAGACGTGTCCAAGCCAGCCTACGCCGCAGTGTCGGCGGTAGAACGCTGTCACGGCCATGAAGATCAAAATCACAAACAATGCTCATTCACAACATTAATTTAATTTACAAAGATCACAAGTTTTACATTTGTAGAAAAATATAAACTTGTACAAATATGGAAAGACTACAATTCATCTATCTAGCTAGTTTCTAGGCCTTTGTCTGCAAGTATTTCCGTCACTCCCCAAGCTAAGTGAATCCACGGCTAACCTGAAAATGTTGGTTTCCAGTCAGGAATGGAACGGGCACAATTCACTGAATGCAATTTCAAATAAAGAAGATGACTATAAAACAAAGGTCAGACATCAATTATGAGTTTTGAAAATAAACAGGAAATACAGAAAAACAATAGTAAATAAATAGACACAACAGACTTTTTCCAACTGCTAGAAGTACCTTTGATATGTGATCGGTCTCGAGACAATTATGCGACACTGTCTACACTGTCTAAAGTTACACTGTCTACACTGTCTAAGTTACACTGTCTACACTGTCTAAGTTACACTGTCTACACTGTCTAAGTTATACTGTCTACATTGTATAAAGCTACACTGTCTACAGAAAATATTGCAATAAAGAAACACTGTCTACAAAATAATAATCACGATCTACACAATTTAAATACAGTAATAATCATGGTCTACACTGTCTACTTTGCAATAAATAAATCACTGTCTACACTGCCTACAAGAAATAATGAATCACTGTCTACACTGTCTACAGAAAATATTGCAATAAAGGAACACTGTCTACAAAATAATAATCACGATCTACACAATTTAAATGCAGTAATAATCATCGTCTACACTGTCTACTTTGCAATAAATAAATCACTGTCTATACTGTCTACAAGAAATAATAAATCACTGTCTACACTGTCTACACTGTCTAAGGTCAGATCACACATCGTTGGTACTTCTCATTCCTGACTCAACAATTTTAATAGAAAATAATCACATAACCAATGGCCAATCAATGAAATATAGTGAAAATTAATATCGAAATGCAGACAATAAACTGTACTCGCCTGTGGTCCTTTGCTGGTGAAACCGACAATCTAAACTACTCAATGTGCCACTATAGTCAAAACCTGTACAACAGTCCCCGGAAGCTAAAATAAACAGTACCAATGATCTCAGAATAGTCCAATTAGCTAGGATTGCCTGTCCTTACATCCAATTCTGGACACAGGGGCAAAACAGTAATTTCGGGCAAAACCGATATCCGCCGTTGGACCCGCTTTGCACCGAAAAGCGTGCCAAAGTCAACGGTCTCTAAAGTCGTCAAACTACATGTCTACGGATCCAGTTTTCCGATACGAACCCAACCGTACGTACAAAGTTGGATTCCGGCAGGCCGTGCACAAAATCGTCCGTTGAGTGGGACCATGGGGCCCGCAAAACGACGATTTTATCAATGGTCTCAGAATCGGACCAAACTTGGCATGCAGGACCAGAAAAACGATACGGTTCTGTTGGCATAAGTTTCGTCTCGATCTGATGAGCGTGCACAAAGTAATTGGAGAATTTGCAAAGTGCACGATACGGTAAATTTCGACGGATACGCATCAAATTTGTCGCGCACACGCGACCAATTTGAATTCCGTCAAAGATCACACGACCACGAAGCCGTTACGCAGCTTTTGATGCTTTCGGTTCGCGACCACGTCGTCCGGATTGGCGTGACGCACGTCGTGTGGAGCGATTTCAATGTTTTGAAAACAGATTTTTCGTCAACTTCACCCTAATTTTAAACAGCAATTAATCAACAAGAATTTATTCTGAAAGAAGCGTTTCCATCTTGGTTAGGTTGTCTAGAAGTCTGTTCAAACGGTTTTCCAAAACTTGCGATGTTATGGTCACAAATCGACCGCAAACCTCGGACGTTGGGGCAGTTTCTATATCGTGGAAATCGAGATTTTTTCCAGTTTTGGGAATCGATTTGCGATGTGCATGAAGCAAATTAATCCAAACTATTCGTAGGGAACTATTAAGGGTAAGGTTGTCGACAAACCTGCGAAGACGGTTCGACCATTGGTCGACCGAGCGCGACGAGAAGTGATCGTAAAATTGGTCTCCTCGCACCCTGCTGCTGCCGTTGCTCTCTGTTATCCGCGCGCGCGCGCATGGTCGACCGACCGACGGTGGGCCAAGGGTGGCGCGCGGAGGTCCGGGGTGGCCGCCCCTGGTGGCGCGCGCGACTAGGAGTCGTGTTGGCGGTCCTTTGGCGCACAGGGTTAGGGTTTCTCTCTCGAAAGAATACTCCAAACGGTCAATATATACGCGCGGGTTCTGTGGGATTTACTTTCGCTCGGGTGTGGGCCGAGTTTGAAACTGCTGCTCGGGTGAGCTCACAGGTTGGGTTTGCCTGCTGGCTGCTAGCCTTGGGCCGAGCTGGCTAGGGACTCACAGGTCGGGTTTGGGAGCTGTTTTCAGCCAGGCTTTGGGAGCTTGGCTTAAGGCTTGGGGTTTAGGGGCATGCTTGGTCGGGAGCTTGGGTAGCTGGGCTGGGATTTTGCGTGGCTCCCATTTGGTAAGACAGGACAAAAACCTATTTGTATACACTATATGTACAAATATTATATATACAAGTGTTCAGCTGGTTTTTGCCTAACTCATATATTATATATTATATATTATATGACAAATTCATATGTTATATATAAGTATATAACTATTTATATATCTATACCTATTTGTATATACATACACATATATTTATGTACGTACACAAGCGCACATATACATGTATACTATATATTTACCCACTCCTGCATATATTTATATATATATATATATATATATATATATATATATATATATATATATATATATATATATATATATATATATACATCCATATATACACTATTATATATATATTTTTATATACAAAAATACACACACACATACACTCAATTACATATATACGTCTATACCTATTTTCCTATATACATACACATATACGTTTTTCGTATATATATATATATACCTACATATACATAGCTACGTATATATATTTATATACATATACATGTAAATATATATATATTCACATGCAGATAACCAATAATAATAAAATAGTATCATTTCATAATACCCTCAATAATATTGATAATAAATAATAACAAGAATAATAATAACAATAACGAAGTTCGATAGACCAAATAAAAGGCGTATATGTTAATATGTACAGTCTAAAAATAACCGTCTAAATAAAATGAATTAATAGTAAGAATATTTTACAATTTCGGAAAGGGGAGCTACAAATCTACCCACCTTAAAATAATTTCGTCCTCGAAATTCTAATCCGTAATTGTTTCTAAAAATTCAATAAGAAAGTCTATTGTAACCTTAATCTTCTTCAATTTTAATTCCTCGAAATAATTTATATCCTCCTCCTAGCCATTTTGTAACTACAAATCCTTGAGGACTTCTACCCACCTTTGGTCACACTACTCCCTCAACGCTATGTTGCTAAAACTTTATAATCTTCCTACTACTTGCTAAAATTGCCACAAATAGATATCTATTTTTATTGGCCTCTATAATCCTCTCCCATCTATCAAACAACCCAAAATCTAGCAAGCAACAAATTTACACAAGTAGCTAAGAAATATTGGTAAACTCTAATAAGCATGACCATTCCCTCTCTGAAATAGGAAGGACATGAAAGTAAGGAAGAATAATTGAAAGTAGATATGAAGTTTCCCAAAGTGATAGAGGGTATCCAATGATGTAGACAGAAAGAAAATTTATGAATCACTGACTGATTTGCTAGATGGGTTACTCTAGTCCAATCACTTGCTGAATCGAAGAACTCCTCGTTTCTTGGAGGGTCTTACAATCCATGCAATACGGAAATTTCGTTCCCAAAATTCTAAGCAAGGTTCCACAATAGAACGGAATTGGGGAAATCAAGATTGTGATCTTTTCTGTGGTTATTTAAAACACACGAGCAAGGGATAAAGGTGCACTACAATATCGTCTCGCGACTTCCAGGTAAGGGTTACGAATGGATTTACATTCTAAGGGGTGGAGACTACATAATAAGTATGGGGACCTATTTCAAACAGTTCGGTTTTATAGACTAACTGTGGGGGTTTGTCTGGATGGGTTTTACTGGGCCTTAATGTGTTTCCTATTTGGCATCAGTCGTCGGTTGGATGAACCTTGGACTTCAATCTATATTGACTGGACAAGACCCAATGATAAAACTATTTCTACTCGGTTAGGGTAACCTAGAACAAGTTTTCACCCAAGTGGTTGAGCTAGGTGCAGTCGGATTGGTTAGCTAGGTCTCTAGAGCCCTGAAGATGCGCCTTCTGTGACCTTTGTGTTTAAGTAGCACGAGAAGACACTAATGAGGGGCACACTAATGACAATATGCGTAGTGGCTTCGAGTATATCACCACCATATATTAGGTCGAAAGGTTCGAGACGAAGTTGAAGCTCTAATGAAAGTCGGAAGCATACCGGTATTATGGTAGGGGTTATAGCTAATCCTTTTGTCCTGAAAGTCGTACCATGAAAATAGAGTACAAGGGAACGGGTTTGAGTGGGACATGATATACCTAGATAAAGGTGGACTCGTCTAGATCTCGCATATGAAATCTGTTGGAAGGTAACAGCTAGTCTCGTGCTCTGAATATTAATGACACGGCCGGGTGCACAGAATGATCTAAATGGAAAGTAGAAGTCCATGAGACACTAATTGTCATCCTATAGGAATATTGAGGTTAGAGGGTTCCCATAGTTCGGATACTGTACCTCGACTCTTGTTGATAAAGAATGAGGCACGGCGTATCGGGGTACGGTAGATATAAGTCAAGTCGATGATCGTTCCTCAATAAGTGGAGAACGAGTGCGTGTGCAATGACACAGGATCGATAAAATAGAATGACCTACTTGCCCACAGTATCCATGAGTTGTCGACGGGATAACCAACTCTAAGGCACGTCATATGAAAAGATTTCTAACGACTGGATCGCGAGTTTCTATTGGGGTCAAACCTGCCAGACTATCGTCACAAGGGTTCTTGTTGAAGCAAACTTCAAACAAAAGATTAGAGGCTCACAACATTTGGTCTCTGGAGGATAAGTAGTCTCCTAGGTTGGCATTTGGTCAAGGGGAAGGTCCTAATCATTCTCGGACTCCAATGACTAGAAGATCAAGGTAGTAGGTTTAGGGTCGCAGAGAGGACGAGTAACTTAAGGCGAGGTTCTAGTCACCTGGCTGGCCGATGATAACTACACTTGTGTATACAACTACCATAGCCATGGGGGATACTCTGTATCTCTCTACCAAATACGAGATTTCGTCTTTCTAAGTTAGTGAAAGACAAAAACAATAAAGAGTTCAAGAAAGATGTCATCGAATACAATTACGTGATTCAAGGGCGAATGTATAATTCAAGAGGAATTGTCAAGCTGTCGTGGATGAGATCCTAGAGACATCTATCTCTCAATCCACGTAGGGTAATTAAATAAAGTGCGAACCAAATGCATCATGGTTGATCAGACCATAATACACTGATTCTGATTAGACAATAAGTTAGCAGGCGTCCCCACTAAACATATGCCTCGAATCAAGCTCGATAATAGAGTGAGCTTGCAAAACTAAGCTGTAACAACAACATTTGTTAAGATAGTCGAATACAATTATGCGAGATTTTTGAAAGAAGGCACAAGTCATTCGAATTTTGTGAGAATCAAACCTTACCCGGTGTTCTCTTTTATACGGTCTTCCTACTATCTTCTTATTCACAAGGACGTGGTCGACTAATGGGTTATGGATATTCTAAATTCTATATTCTAGGTAAACCCATTAGTGTCAGTCAATTACCTCGTCAATAGATCACAAGGACCACGGAATGCTAGGTCGGGAGACACGCTACCCAATCTCACAGAACTTCCACTACTATTGGCTTCGGATCTTATAGAACATACATGACACTGTCCTATCCTCTATAGTATCCTTAACTTGTAATCACGTCTGAAGTCATTACACCGAGGACTACGCCTCGCCCATAAAATCGAGCTGTGGTAAACCCTTGGTTTCGTGATTCAGATGTGACATGCTATCCGATACTCTATTTCATATTGACACCAGTGTGACTATGGTCAAAGAGGACTACTAGCTATAGTTTTAGGAATATTATATAACCTATATTTTCTTAGACTAATTTCAATTCTAGGGGTCGTGTCTCGCCAGTGCGCTGCTGGCTGCAGTGAATCTATGGTTTCTATAATTCAAATAAATGGCGACAGTGCGCTGCTGTCCTGCCATCATGAGTCAACTAATATTCTTCTAACTACATTCGTAAAAACCCATGAGCTCCTAGAGATTCAAACAAATTGCCTATGAAATAACTTAAGATAAAAGATTGCACAGGGGGAAATAACTGAGGACAAAAGAAATACAAACATTCTAACTATTCCATGTGTATTCAAGCCGTTGAGGAAGAACTTGAATCAAAACTAACTTGAGGTTCATCTATGGATAACATAGAAATAATAATTCTTAGGGCAAAAATAGGAACTAAATAGACAATTTGACTAAGATGTGAGGATGATATCAAGGGCAAGGAGAAGGAATTGCACCATTTACCAAGGTTAGATCATTATCTCTATGAAACCATGTCTCACCAAGCGAATAATCTATCCACGTTGGATCATATCGTCCTATCAAGAGGTACTAGTGTACTTATGGGGATCTGACAACTATCAAAATTACTAACTCCTCACCTAAGTTGCATGGCCTAGACTACCCATCGGTAAACTTGTACAAGGGACTCCTAGTCCTAGTCATTCTCGTAAATTAAATTAATTTCTAATTCGTGAATGAGCATTTCTAGTCGCAGGCTCGTAATAGTACAACTAACTTAAGTACCATCACGAGTTCGCGTGATTTGCGAAGACCGACCTGCATGGGCCACCACAAAAATTTGTCACGACCCGCACCCATTTTTTTTTTAAAACGGATACGAGACGTGTCCAAGCCAGCCTACGTCGCAGTGTCGGCGGTAGAACGCTGTCACGGCCATGAAGATCAAAATCACAAACAATGCTCATTCACACCATTAATTTAATTTATAAAGATCACAAGTTTTATATTTGTAGAAAAATATAAAATTGTACAAATATGGAAAGACTACAATTCATCTATCTAGCTAGTTTCTAGGCCTTTGTCTGCAAGTATTTCCGTCACTCTCCAAGCTAAGTGAATCCACGGCTAACCTGAAAATGTTGGTTTCCAGTCAGGAATGGAACGAGCACAATTCACTGAATGCAATTTCAAATAAAGAAGATGACTATAAAACAAAGGTTAGACATCAATTATGAGTTTTGAAAATAAACAGGAAATACAGAAAAATAATAGTAAATAAATAGACACAACAGACTTTCCCCAACTGCTAGAAGTACCTTTGATATGTGATCGGTCTCGGGATAATTATGCGACACTGTCTACACTGTCTAAAGTTATACTGTCTACACTGTCTAAGTTACACTGTCTACACTGTCTAAGTTATACTGTCTACACTGTCTAAGTTATACTGTCTACATTGTATAAAGCTACACTGTCTACAGAAAATATTGCAATAAAGAAACACTGTCTACAAAATAATAATCACGATCTACACAATTTAAATGCAGTAATAATCATGGTCTATACTGTCTACTTTGTAATAAATAAATCACTGTCTACACTATCTACAAGAAATAATGAATCACTGTCTACACTGTCTACATTGTCTACAGAAAATATTGCAATAAAGAAACACTGTCTACAAAATAATAATCACGATCTACACAATTTAAATGCAGTAATAATCATAGTCTACACTGTCTACTTTGCAATAAATAAATCACTGTCTACACTGTCTACAAGAAATAATGAATTACTGTCTACACTGTCTACACTGTCTAAGGTCAGATCACACATCGTTGGTACTTCTCATTCCCGACTCAACAATTTTAATAGAAAATAATCACATAACCAATGGCCAATCAATAAAATATAGTAAAAATCAATATCGAAATACAGACAATAAACTGTACTCGCCTGTGGTCCTTTGCTGGTGAAACCGACAATCTGAACTACTCAATGTGCCACTATAGTCAAAACCCGTACAACAGTCCCCGGAAGCTGAAATAAACAATACCAATGATCTCAGAATAGTCTAATTAGCTAGGATTGCCTGTCCTTACGTTCAATTCTGGACACAGGGGCAAAACGGTAATTTCGGGCAAAACCGATGTCCGCCGTTGGACCCGCTTTGCACCAAAAAGTGTGCCAAAGTCAACGATCTCTAAAGTCGTCAAACTACATGTCTACGGATCCAGTTTTCTGATACGAACCCAACCGTACGTCCAAAGTTGGATTCCGGCGGGCCGTGCACAAAATCGCCCGTTGAGTGGGACCGTGGGGCCCGCAAAACGACGATTTTATCAATGGTCTCAGAATCGGACCAAACTTGGCATGCAGGACCAAAAAAATGATATGGTTCTGTTGGCGCAAGTTTTGTCTCGATCTGATGAGCATGCACAAAGTAATTGGAAAATTTGCAAAGTGCACGATACGGTGAATTTTGACGGATACGCATCAAATTCGCCGCGCACACGCGACCAATTTGAATTCCGTCAAAGCTCACACGACCACGAAGCCGTTACGCAGCTTTCGATGCTTTCGGTTCGCGACCACGTCGTCCGGATTGGCGTGACACACGTCGTGTGGAGCGATTTCAATGTTTAAAAACAGATTTTTCGTCAACTTCACCCTAATTTTAAACAACAATTAATCAACAAGAATTTATTCTAAAAGAAGCGTTTCCATCTTGGTTAGGTTGTCTAGAAGTCTGCTCAAACGGTTTTCCAAAACTCGTGATGTTATGGTCACAAATCGACCGCAAACCTCGGACGTTGGGGCAGTTTCTATATCGTGGAAATCGAGATTTTTCCCAGTTTTGGGAATCGATTTGCGATGCGCATGAAGCGAATTAATCCAAACTATTCGTAGGGAACTATTAAGGGTAAGGTTGTCGACAAACCTGCGAAGACGGTTCGACCATTGGTCGACCGAGCGCGACGAGAAGTGATCGCGAAATCGGTCTCCTCGCACCCTGCTGCTGCCGTTGCTCTCTGTTAACCGCACGCGCGCGCATGGTCGACCGGCCGACGACGGGCCAAGGGTGGCATGCGGAGGTCCGGGGTGGCTGCCCCTGGTGGCGCACGCGACTAGGAGTCGTGGTGGCGGTCCTTTGGCGCACAGGGTTAGGGTTTCTCTCTCGAAAGAATACTCCAAACGGTCAATATATACGTGCGGGTTCTGTGGGATTTACTTCCGCTCAGGTGTGGGCCGAGTTTGAAACTGCTGCTCGGGTGAGCTCACAGGTTGGGTTTGCCTGCTGGCTGCTAGCCTTGGGCCGAGCTGGCTAGGGACTCACAGGTCGGGTTTGGGAGCCGTTTTCAGCCAGGCTTTGGGAGCTTGGCTTAAGGCTTGGGGTTTAGGGGCATGCTTGGTCGGGAGCCTGGGTAGCTGGGCTGGGATTTTGCGTGGCTCCCATTTGGTAAGACAGGACAAAACCTATTTGTATACACTATATGTACAAATATTATATATACAAGTGTTCAGCTGGTTTTTGCCTAACTCATATATTATATATTATATGACAAATTCATATGTTATATATAAGTATATAACTATTTATATATCTATACCTATTTGTATATACATACAAATATATTTATGTACGTACACAAGCGCACATATACATGTATACTATATATTTACCCACTCCTGCATATATATATATATATATATATATATATATATATATATATATATATATATATATATATATATATATATATATAAAATATATGATATAATATATATATATACATCCATATATACACTATTATATATATATTTATATATACAAAAATACACACACACATACACTCAATTACATATATACGTCTATACCTATTTTCCTATATACATGCACATATACGTTTTTCGTATATATATATATATATATATATATATATATATATATATATATATATATATATATATATAAATATATATATATATATATATATATATATATATATATTTTTTTTTTTTTTTTTTTTTATATATATATTTTTTATATATATATAAAAATATATATATATATATATATATATATATATATATATATATATATATATATATATATATATATATATATATATATATATATATATATATATATATATATATATATATATACCTACATATACATAGCTACGTATATATATTTATATACATATACATGTAAATATATATATATATATTCACATGCAGATAACCAATAATAATAAAATAGTATCATTTCATAATACCCTCAATAATATGATAATAATAATAACAAGAATAATAATAACAATAACGAAGTTCGATAGACCAAATAAAAGGCGTATATGTTAATATGTACAGTCTAAAAATAACCGTCTAAATAAAATAAATTAATAGTAAGAATATTTTACAATTTCGGAAAGGGGAGCTACAACATGTTTTTGTGGTGGCCCATGCAGCTCAAGTAATATTGTTGGGTTACATGACTGTGCCCAACAAGCCTGCAAATAGGAATAAGATATAGAATCTCATCCACTTATTAATATCTTTCTTGACCTCCTTTCAACTTCTCATTTGATTGTTTGATTACATCCAGTTTGAAATTGTTCTAACAAACTCTAATTCTTCGTACCAATATAGGATGAATCTTCGTAGCGGTCTCACTACTACCCTTGCCATTACTGACGGGAACACTACTGCTCACGAGGAACCAGTGAATCCGCAACAGCCAGCTATGTCTCCGACCACTCCAGCACCATCCGGATTGCAGCCTGTGATGACACCCCCTACTACTCAGCAGCAAGCCCCGGCACCTCAAGTGGGGCAGACAGACCCTGGAAACCCTGTAACTCAAGAGGAGTACCTACCACCACCGCCACCTTATCCACCTCAGCCCCTAGCACAGAATTTACCACAATATCCACCATCCTCATATCCACCACAACAGCCTCCACAATATCCACCATCCTCATATCCACCACAACAGCATCCACAATATCCACCATCATCATACCCACCACCACCACCTCCATAATATCCAGCATCATCATATCCACCCCAACAACCACCACAGTATCCGCCATCGAATCTACCCCAGCAGCCCCCACCATATCCATCACCATATCCACCATCATATCCACCCCAGTATCCTCCACCGAATCCACCTCAGTATCCACCCACATACCCTCCACATTATCCCTTTCCATATCCTTCATATCCTCCACAGATCATGCCCCAGGTGCCATACATGCCCCCACAGCCGCCTATGCCTCAGGCGGATGGGGCTACCACAGAGCAAATTCTCCAGAGCCTGGTGCAGGCTCAGATGCAGCAGAGCGATGCCATCAGGAGGAGTTTGGAGACGACATTGGCCCGAGCACCACAAGCCTCTGTGGGTTCTATCGAAGGATTCCGTAACATGAATCCTCCACACTTCAAGGGCACTGAAGACGTCATTGGGATCACCAATTGGCTGGTTAAGACAGAGAATCTCCTGAAGGCTTTACAGTTATCCGTAGATCTATGGATGACGGCGGTAAAGTTACAGCTGGAAGGAAATGCTTATGATTGGTGGGCCGCAGAGGAGAGGCGGCTAGGAGTTGATCAGACATGGGAGGAATTCAAAGAACTCTTCAATAAGAAGTTCTTCTCCGACACCGCCAAGGATGCTTTATATGAACAGTTTCTACACCTGGAGTAGGGGAATATGACAGTTGACGAGTACGACGCCGAGTTTAGCCGATTGAGTCGTTTCGCACCAGGGTTGGTTACGACAGAGCTGGAGAAAGCCAAAAGGTTTCATAGAGGCTTGAGTATAGAGTTGCAGAGGTACACCAGCTCCGAGTCGCGGGTCTCCCAAGCAGCTGTTCTGGCAGAGGCTAGAACTCAGGAGGCCATAAGCAAGAAGGCAAATCGACGAGTTACATCGACTATGGGACCAGCCAAGACCACTACAGGAGGGCCAGTGAGATGTCCTCCCACACCTCAGCATCAGCAGAGGACAGGGCCATACCAGACACAGGAGAAGGTCACTTGCCATTACTGCGGCAAAGTTGGTTATGTTTTGCGAGATTGTAGACGACGGTTGGGGTATTGTTTGATTTACGGATCGAATCAGCACCAGGCTAAGGATTGCTCATTCAGAGGGTCACTCCACAAAATCAGCAGCAGAGGCTAGCTATTACAGGACCAGGAGCACCACGACCACCCTTACCCACCCAAACAGCCCAATTCCAGCAGGCTAGAGCACAGACGGGTAATCAGCAAATTGGGAAGGCTTTTGCTCTAGCTGCCGAGGAGGCAGAACCGGAGGTGGACGTCATAGCAGGTATGGTTCTAGTTGTATCGTTTCATGCCATTACATTACTTGACACTGGAGCCACCCATTCATTCGTAGCCACTAGCTTTGCCACTAGACACAGTATACCCACGTCATCTCTATCTAAAAACCTTAGAATCCTCACTGGGAAGGAGTTGTACCTGTTAGTGGTATCCGTCGAGATTGCCCTGTAGTGTTATGTGGTAGAGAGATGAGTGCACGACTACTTATATTCCCCATGCCTGCCTTCGATGTCGTTCTTGGATGGATTGGTTGAGCCAGCATTTCGCTCTTATCAACTGCCATAGAGACAGTATCATACTTAGACCCCCGGCTGATTCAGAGCTCGAGTTCACCCAAAGAAGAAGCATTGAGGAGTGAAAATGTTAAATCTGAAAAAGTTAGTAGTAACGGGATGAAAGTTCACTTCGAGAATTATGGGAGGGATTAAACTTGTAATCATGATCAAATTAGACAGCTTGGAGTGAATACAAAAGTTTGGTTGTTCCTTTGAAAAACTTGTTCAGAAACTTCTGTAGGAAACTCGAGTTTTAAATTTTTAATGGTAGACCACCATGAAACCCTAATGCGTTGGAAGGATTCCACACTAATTACCATATCCCTCATGGCAATGTTAATAGCATATGCATAAGTGTTGCTAGTCATCCATAAAATCATGTGGTTATATTTAAACTTGATACACTCGGCATCCCCTTAATTCTAGATTTTATTGTGACTTTCTAACCATTTGAAACTGGAGAAATGATTAGATTGTTTCTTGATCATACTCTATCTAAGTGGCTATCATATCAAAAAAAAAATTGTATTCCTAACTCACTTTACCTTGATTGCTTGACCTATTGAACCCTACACCACTAGTTCAATTTTTAAGTTGGGTAGAATACCTCACTGCCTAACAAATATTTTTCGGGTGAACCATATAGATGAGTTCATTTATACTACAAATTTGAGGACCTTGGAATGATTGATTTCCTTCGTCACTACCTCCCTTACTTACATATTTCTCCACCTTGTGCTGCTAATTTAGCCTTAGTTTTACAAGCTTATTCCTTTATCGAGCTTGTTCATGACATATTTTATTGGACGCGTCCATTAACATATTGTCTAATCAGAACCGGTGCATGATGGTCTGATCAACTGAGTGCATTTTGGTTCGCTTACATCCATCGTTCTACACGGATGGAGACGTAGCTAAAATTGCCCTTTAGAGTCTCCCTCACGACTGCCTTGGCAATTCTCTAGAATTATACAATCGCCCTTGAAGCACGTATTGGCATTCAAAAACACATTCCTTGAACTCTTGTGGGATTTCATCTTTTACCTATACTAGACGAGGCTTGTACTTGATAGATAGGCCAAATTATTTTCCTGTGACCAAGAAGTTAGAGTATACACCGAGATAGCTAGCCACTATCCTATCAACGTGACTTTGTCCCTAACAATTTCCTTGCATTACATTTGATCCCCCGACCTTAGTTTAATTTCGAGGACGAAATTCTTTTAAGTTGGGTAGGATATAAACCCCCAATATTTTTAATTATTTTAGTGCAAAAAAAATTATTTTTTTATATTATTTAGAATTTAAGAGGCAGTTGGTATATATATGTGTGTATTTATAGATATAAATATATATAATATGTTTGATTGTGTGCATGATATGTTAAGTACTACTAAATATTATCTACAATTATTATAAAAATTTTGATACATATTTACAAATTTATAGGAATTTTTTTATGTGATTGTATATATATATATATATATATATATATATATATATATATATATATAGTAATGAATATATGTATGTATGTAAAAGAAAAAAAAACAAAACAAAACTCAGGTGGTTGGCCCTTGGACCGACCACATCTTGTAGCTTGTTGATGTGTATAATAACAAAGAAAGGATAAGGAAAAGAAAAAGAAAAAAAAAAGAAAAAAAATATATATAACCAACCAACCCACCCACTTTAGTGGGCGGGCCCCACCTCAAAATTTTTTGCTGCTGAAGCAGCAAACCCACGTAAGTGGACCAAACCCGTGAGACTAATTAAACATAAACCTATTAGCATTAGGTTTTGTGAGAAGTTGTTATAAATACAACTTTTTGCACAAACCTCAAAACCCTAGACTTCCAAAACGAAAGTTGCTGCTGATCATACCCTCTTCGCCTACGAGTTCGTTTCACCAGCAAAGGAGTTTTGTGCGCGACGAACGGAGCATCGAAAGTCAGCCCCGCGTCACCCACGGAGCAGTTTTCCCACTCAAGGTACCATACTTCCCTACGACGTAACTTTTTACTCGTAGCACCGATTTTTGATCCGTAAAATTTTCTGGAAAGTAGACTTGACCCTCTTCGAGATCCTCTAGGTGGATTTTGAAACAACCCATCGACTTGCTCGAAAAATCGAGACGAAGTTGAAGAAAAACCTGTTTTCTGTAATACTAAAAACTGTTTTAAAACGACAACTTGTCGGCCAATTTTCTTGCTGTGTAGTAAAGAATTGTAGAAACTAATTAAACATGTGTGAAGACAACATAACCATGATTAAAACGCAACTTGTAGAGCGGAATTTTGATTTCTGTGCAAAAATTAAATCCCTGTTAAAGTTGTGCGAAAAACTGTTTTTCAAAAGTATTAATTTTAGAAAATTTCCACGATACGACGTACGCCCCGACAAACCGGGCGACGTGGTCGTGCGTTATATGCATCGAAAGGCGCGTATGGACGTTGCTGACGTGTGGGAACTGACGGAACTCAGTTTCGTCGCGTGTGCGCGACGAAATCAACGCGTATCCGTCGAGATACCCCCGTATCGGCGTTTTGCAAACTTGTCCATAACTTCGTGTACAGTCGTCGAATCGAGACGAAACTTGCGCCAACAGGTCCGAATCAAAATTTTGGTCCTGTTTGCCAAGTTTGGTTCGATTCTGAGAAGGTCGAATCGGAACCCATTTTTGGCGGGCCCGCGACCCACTCAAACGGGCGAATTTGTACACGGCTCATCGGAATCCAAAACTGGACATACCATTGAGTTCCTCTCCTCAAACTGAATTCGTAGACATGTAGTTTGACGACTTTAGAGACCATAGACTTTGGCACGCGTTTCGGTGCAAAGCGGGTCCAACGGCGGACATCGTTTTGTCCCGAAATTACGATTTTACCCTGTTCCAGAATTGGACTTTTGGACAGGCGTTTCCTAGGTATATCTTCTTCACCGAGATTATTTTGATGTTTGTTTCAGCGTTTGGAGTCATCTGTGATTTGTGAGTTTTGGTGCTGACGCTTGCTACTCTTGGATTGCCTTCTCGCACCGCAGGCAAGTATACCTTGCCATAGATTCTGATTGTGCTCATTTATTTTTGTATATTTTATTATTGCATATTTATTTTCTTATTTGTCATTTCATTTCTATTGGGCGTCCAAGTCACACTTGGGTGCAAGCGGCTACATTTAGTCGTTATATTTATTTATGTCTTTATTTGCATGTCGACCTTGTGTCAGTTGACTACCCTATGAGTATGTGGGGTATTTTCATATCCCCTATGGCCTGGACACATGTGTATCACGTGATGAGTGAGTTATATAGGACACGGACCTGCGTACTCGACTGGCCATCGATACGTACGGGACGTGCGACGGTTAGGAGGTAACTGCTACTAGTGTGTTGAGTTAGAAGCCGTAGCAGTTGCCAACTGGACATGCTGTGGATACATCTTGGACAGGAGCAGTTGGAGGGAGGGGACAGCTATAGGGGCTACATTTATTTTTACACACTTTTGGGGCCGAGAGTGACTTGTATGAGTACTACTTTCTGCCCTGGCCGATAGCGTCTCGGATGAGCGCTACTTGACGGCCACTCTTTATTACTTGCTTGCGTGAATCCGTTACAGCCCCTGCGTAGAACGTTGTCCTCTAAAGTGCATCTCACATAGATGGTTAGGAGATCCTGTAGAGTCATAGTTGCATATTTTTACACATTCAGTTACTTGGCATGTTTTCTGTATCTTGTTACGTCCCTCTGAGGACCTGGTGATCTCTCCAGGATTAGAAGAGCAGGACTATCCCGAGGAGTACGGTGCAGCATTGGATCCATCATACATCGGTGACGAGGCATCTCCCGTTCATACTTAGTTTTATTCTTTATTATCTGGGACCATGTATTGGACATCTTTTTATCATCTTTCTTGTTGTTTGAGAAGGTTGGACTCCATTTAGTTGACTATTTTTCCATAGCTGTTTGGGTGGAAATGTCTACCCGGCTATATTTTGATATCATTATTTATCTTATTTAGTGGACTTATTATATTCTCTGTGTTGAGCTGTGGATGAGATTTAGTTATATTATTGTGGCTTATCATGTATTATTATTACAGCTTATGTACCAATACGGAGATTACCATATATTGGTGTATTCTTCGTATAAGTACAGCTGGCGTGTTTACGTACTTGGTCCTACGTAGTTTGGGACTGGGGCGTTACAAGTTCCCCATCCCTACATCGTTTTTCGTTCTCCGTCCACGGGGTGCGCGGGAAAGGAACACTGGCGCTATCGATTCGGTCGAGACCGATAGGTCGGGATCGACCGAATCGGTCGTACGAGAACAGTTGAATTAAGATCCATTCTTCATTATGGAATGGCTTCTTCGAAACCAAGTCCCATATTTAGTGGGTTGTGCCTCAAGGATTGACTCTGTGGCTGAGTCGGAAGAGACCTCCTGTTGCTATGTTTTTCACGCCGCTTGCGTTGGTTTTGGCCTTGGTTTTTTGAATGCATTTTCATGAATGTTTTCATGGCTTGCATTTCAAACTCGCATTTTCTATCTAACTTCTTGAATAATACAGTGTTCTAATCGGTTGCTTGTGCGATTTCAGATAATCGTATAGGCGACGTCTAGCACGACCAACAAGTTCTCTTGCCTCAAAAAAACTCAAGGTGAGTGTCTGACCCTTCTCTTCTCGACCCCTTCTTAGTTCAATCAATAATAGTATTACAGAAGAAATGATAAATGCAAAGGCACGGGCACTCTGTAATTGTAAAAATGTATTAACAAAAGAATGACTCAAATAATGTGTAGATTCTACCTTATTAAACTAAATAAGTCTAACTCGGTCATTGGACAACTTGTCGACAAGGAGAGAGTTTCCTCGAGCGATAACCCGGGGCCACGGGACTGACTCGGCCTAGGAGGAAACACGATATAGCTGTGCTGGTTGATAGCACAGGTTAAGCGGGGACTTGCAGCGGGGCTCGCTACTTGCGTTGCAAGGGCCCCGGCTAACAAAACTATAGTCCATGATGGTTTGTGATGTCAGTGACCAATAATGCATAAATTGTACACGATATGTAAACGATAATAATTGACAGGGAAGAAGATGGTAAGTCTCAATTGCACGGTACGCTCTGCCGGGGGTAAGTTCTAACATAAATTACATTATGCTTGTCATATGCTTGTTTAAAATTCATTAGGATGGTTAGAAACATTCATAAACTAAGTCATATAAACTCTTCAACCAAATGAGAGCTTGGAACTTAAATAGCCACGCACCAGTACAAAGTGTAATGTACTACTGATCCTCGCTCTCCACGCAGGTACCCCGAACCACGAAGGGCGTGCCACTTAAAAGCTCAAGGCGGCATGAACACTTTTGAAGCCTCGTTCGTGAGTTAAAGGCTTATTTCTGGAAATATTTTTGAAGACCCTGTACTCAGTCCAAAAGAAAAAAAAGATGACGACTCGACTTCCCTCAATAGCAGTTGGAAAGTGTTATATTTTGCTTGTAAAAAGGGATGTAATATATGGAACGACTATCTCATCAGCGTTCGTTTTGTAAGTTGAGTCATATTGTAAGCCCGCACGGCACTGATTGTAAAGGAGTCATGTAAATGAAGTTTTATTATCAATAAAAAGTTTATTTCTATTTTAAATGTGTCAATCAATTTTCTCTGCGTACTTTAACTCGATATTGCGTTCCGGATAACCTTATGACTATGCCTTGTGCGATCGCAACTTAGGTTCGTACGACATCACGCCCAGGGGACGACTATCGATTCTACGAAATTGGGGCATGACATAATGGTATCAGAGCACGGCTTTATATCCTTTGGCTTCATGTCTAGAGTTTCAAACCTTTGATCTCGCATCGATGAGATAAGTTGTTCCATATAATGAGTCCGTAATAATTTGAGAATGATGTGTTTGCCTTCGTATTACAGAAGTATCGGAACCCGCGACCGAGCAAGAACAGAGCGCTTCTAGCGGCTCGAGCAGTTCGCGGGCCGGAGCTTCTAACAATACCATTGAAAGGATGTTGCGCGTGATGGAGGCACAACAAAAATAGTCCGAGAACCGACATCAACAGATGGAGGTGTGATAGGCCCAGTTCGAAGCTCGCTTCGACGCACAAGCTAAGCTACAACAAAAACAGCTAGATACCCTGCAGCAGATCGTCCAGACAATTATGGCCAACAAAAATTCTGCGACTGTGCCTACTGTTATCATGCCGATGGTCCAACCTATCAAAGTCGACACAGAGGAGCCCGAGCGTCAACCGGCGGCACCAAAAAGATACAACTTTGAAGTATCAGACTTCAAGAAAGCGTGCCGCACTTCCTTCAGCGACACCGAAGGCCCTTCGATTGCCATCGAATGGTTGGAAGATCTGGAAGATCATTTCGAGCTCCTCAGCATTGAAGAATCAAAGCAAGTCGCCTGCACACAACTTCAACTACGGTTGAACGCGCATGACTGGTGGGCCGTGCACAAATGAGCGATCCGACGCGACAACAACACATCGCCGATCTCTTGGGCCACGTTTCGCAAAGCTTTTGAAGTCGACTACCTTCCGTCAGCCGTTCGTCAAGCAAGGAAAAATGAGTTCATGTATTTGAAGCAAGGGAACCTGACAGTACAACGGTACGCCGCAGAGTTCAACAGATTGTCCAAATTTGCTGGTGCATTTCTTCACACAGAGGAGTATCGTGTGCGACATTTCAAAGTGGATATGTGGCCCTCTATTGTAGCTCATGTGATGGTTCTGGAGTACAAAACCATGGGCGAGGCTATGAATCATGCTCTCCGCCTTGAGAGCCAATACCCTTCCGTCGTTGTCGATATTGTGAATCGTTCCAACCACAAGCGTACTAGCTATACGAGAGGTAACAACTATGCATCAAAGCGTCCAAACCGTGGCAGCAACAAGGGATGAACCCTATCGTTTCCTTGTACCAGATGTCACAACTACAGTCACCATGCCAATGACTATTTTGTTCACGATGGGGGATGCTTCTACTGCGGAGCGAGGGGCCACCAAGCACGAGAATGCCTTCGAAGATTGAATCGTAATACCCTGCCATTACAAAATCGTCAAGAGAACCGAGGACAGGCGCCCCGACCTCCTCAGCCCACTCAACCTAACCACCAAGACCGACGTCCTAATGCTCAAGTGCGCGTCTTCGCCCTAACTCGGGATGGGGCATTCGCCTTCGATACTGTTGTGACAGGTATATTGAATTTCAATAATGTACCTGCTCGTGTGTTATTTGATTCAGGTGCTTCACATAGTTTCATATCGACGGACTTTGCCACCGAGCACAAATTTCCTATAATGTTATTAGACCTCGATCTTAGCGTAAGTATGCCTTCGGGCATACCTCTACTCATAAATTTAGCCTACGGGAGAGAAATTGTATGTATTGGGGGTCAAGAGATCGGTCTTGATGCGATAGTTCTAGATATGAAGGACTTCGACATCATCCTGGGTATGGATTGGCTCGGTCCTTGTAACGTTACCATCGACTGCACAGAAAAGAAGGTTACCTTCCACATACCAGGAGTGCCCGAATTCTGCTATTCGTGTGATGAAGCATCGCCGACCTGTATTATGATTTCGACAAATTCTGTTCAAAAGCTGCTTCATTTCGGATACGAAGACTACATGGCATCCGTTCGTGACATGAGACATGATGGTACAAATGTGGGTCAGACCGACGTTGTGGCAGAATTCCCAGACGTGTTTTCGGACGAGCTACTCGACATGCCGCCTGATCGAAAAATTGAGTTCACTATCGACACATTCTCTGACACCCAGCCGATCTCAAAATCTCCGTACAGAATGCCCCCTGCAGAATTGAAAGAACTAAAGACACAACTACAAAGGGTTTATCCGTTCGAGTGTCTCGCCGTAGGGTACACCCGTGCTATTTGTGAAAAAGAAGGATGGATCGATGCGGCTCTGCATCGACTATCGGGAATTGAATAAGGCTACCGTTCGAAATAAACACCCCTGCCCCGCATCGACAACTTGTTTGACCAACTCCAAGGTGCAACGGTGTTTTCGAAGATTGATTTACAATCAGGTTATCACCAACTCAAAGTCAAGCCAGATGACATACCAAAGTCTGCCTTTCGTACTCGCTACAGCCACTACGAGTTCTTGGTAATGCCATTCGGTCTGACAAACGTCCCTGTCGTCTTCATGGATCTAATAAATCGGGTGTTCCGTTCGTTCTTTGACAAATTCGTAGTAGTCTTCATCGACGACATCCTCGTCTACTCGAAGGATCGAGCGCAACATGAAGAACACCTGCGGACGGTACGCCAAACCCTTCGAGAGAATCAGTTGTATGTGAAGAGGATCGAGTGTGAATTCTGGCTGAACAACATCTCATTTCTCGGGCACATCATCTCCGCTTTGGGCATCTCAGTCGATTCGAAGAAAGTTGAGGCAGTTGTTGATTAGAAATGGCCCACATTAGTTAGCAAAATTCGAAGCTTCTTAGGCTTGGCGGAATACTACCGACGCTTCGTGAAGGACTTCGCGAAGATTACATCGCCGTTGACTCACCTCACCCAAAAAGGAGTCACATTCGAGTGGTCAGACGACTGTGAAGCTTCCTTCCAGAAGCTCAAACAACGTCTCGTTTCGGCCCCGATACTTGCTCTTCCTGAAGGGACTGAAGGATTTCAAATCTTCAGCGATGCTTCTGGCCAGGGCTTGGGGTGTGTGCTCATGCAGCAGGATAAGGTGATATCTTTTGCTTTCCGGCAGTTGAAGCCGCCCGAGAAGAACTACTCCACGCACGACCTGGAACTAGTGGCGATTGTGTTCGCGTTGAAGCTGTGGCGCAACTATCTTTACAGCGTGGCATGCAAGATTTTTACGGACCACAAAGCCTCAAGTATCTCTTCACCCAGAAAGAACTGAATTTGTGGCAGAGGCGATGGCTCGAACTGATCAAAGTCTATGACTTATCAATCGACTACACGCCGGACAAAGAAAATATTGTAGCGAATGTGCTGAGCCGGAAGTACTTAACTTCATTATGCATCAACAGTCGACTGTTGCGTGACTTGGAAGAAATAGGCATTGAACTCCGAGTTCATTTTAGAGACGCAAAACTGGCACAACTGCGGCTAGAACCGAGCCTATTAGAGAGAATCAAGTCTGCTCCGAAGGATGACACATACCTGGAGAAGATACAGAAGCTGATGTCGACAGGGAAAGCGTCCGACTTTGCAGAGGACCAGTCGGGAGTGTTGCGAGTGAAGGGTCGGCTATGCATTCCGGATGACGCAGAAATTAGAAAGTAGATAATGTCGGAGGCGCATTATGCAAAATATTCCTTACATCCTGGTAGTACCAAGATGTATAAGGACCTCCGTGTTGTCTTTTGGTGGCACGACATAAAGAGGGACGTAGCGCTCTTTGTGTCGAAGTGTATGGCCTGTCAGCAAGTTAAAGCCGAGTACCAGCGACCGGGCAGGAAGATTCAGAACCTTGCCATTCCAGAGTGGAAGTAGGATCATGTCACTGTGGATTTTATTGTTGGCTTGCCGAGAAAAGCCGCAGGAAAACGACATCGTCTGGGTCATCGTCGATCGACTAACCAAGTCAGTGCACTTCATAGCCATTAAAGTTACTTGGAGCGTCGACCGCCTTGCTCAAATATACCTTGATGAAATAGTTTGGCTGCAGGGTGTCCCAGTATCTATCATCTCGGATCGGGATGGACGGTTCGTAGCACGCTTTTGGGGTAGTCTTCATTCAGCATTGGGGACCAAGTTGAAGTTTAGCTCAGCTTATCATCCTCAGACTAACGGCCAAACAGAGCGGGTGAACCAAATTCTCGAGGATATATTACGACTATGTGCAATCGACTTGAAGTCAAGCTGGGACGTCTATCTACCATTGGTCGAGTTTGCATACAATAACAGCTATCAATCCAGCATCCAAATGGTGCCGTATGAAGCTTTGTACGGTCGGAAGTGCAGACGCCCATTTGTTGGGATAAAGTCGAAGAACAAAAGATACTTGGCCCGGAACTGGTAGAGCAGACTGTGCAAAAGGTCAAGCTGATATGGGAGAGATTAAGAATAGCACAAAGTCGACAAAAGAGTTATGCCGACACGCACCGACGTCCCTTCGAGTTCTCGGAAGGCGACCGTGTATTCATGAAAGTAATGCCCATGCGTGGAGTTACCAGATTCGGCGCAAAAGGCAAGTTGATCCCAAATTTGTTGGTCCGTTCGAGATATTGAAACGAGTCACCCCAGTAGCTTACCAGATTGCTTTACCTCCCGCGTTGTCGGATATACACAACGTCTTCTACATCTCACAGTTGCGAAAGTACGTGCATGATCCGAACCATGTAGTAGATTTGGGTCAGCTGGATCTGAAGGTAGACTTATCATATGTCGAAGAGCCTGTGCAAATCTTGGAGCGCAAAGATAAACTTTTCTGCAACCGTGCTATTTCTTCCGTCCGCGTCCTCTGGAGAAACCATTCGGTCGAGGAGTCAGCGTGGGAGCTTGAGTCAGAAATAAAGAAAAAATTTTCTTTATTGTTCTTGTAGAGGTAGGTTCTATTCTTAAGTTTCGAGGATAAAACTTTTTCTTAGTTGGTTATGGTGTAGTGCCCCATCCCTACATCATGGCCCGTTCTCCGTCCACGGGGTGCGCGAGAAAGGAACACTGTCGCTATCGATTCGGTCGGGACCGAAAGGTCGGGATTGACCGAATCAGTCGAACGAGAACGGTTGAATTAAGATCCATTCTCCGTTATGGAATGGCTTCTTTGGAACCAAGTCCCATATTCAGCGGGTTGCGCCTCAAGGATTGACTATGCGGCTGAGTCGGAAGAGACCTCCCGTTGCTCTGTTTTTCGTGCCGCTTGGTTGGTTTTGGCCTTGGTTTTTTGAATGCATTTTCGTGAATATTTTTGATGGTTTTTATGCACTACAAAAATTTGTCAGATTAGTGACGTTTCAAAATGTCGCTAAACTCGGTAAAAACGTCGCTAAGTGGAATTAGCGACGTTTTCAGCGACGTATCGAAAACGACGAAAAAAATGTGTCGCTAAACGAGAAAATATCGCAAAACGTCGCTACAGCGACGTTAGTTAGCGACGTTTATAACGTCGCTAACTAGCAACGTTTGTGACATTTTAACGTGGACGCTAATTAGCGACGCAAATTGTGACGTTATTGTGTGGTCGCTGTTTAGCGACACTTTTGTGCCGTTTTGGCGACGACGTGCTGACATCAGATTTGGTGCCACATGTTGCCACGTCATCATTTTAGCGACGCTTTTAGCGACATTTATTAACCTCGCAAAAATTTAGCGACGACTATTAACGTCGCTAAAAATGTCGCTAAGTTAAAAAAATATAAAAAATAGAATCCAGAATGCAAATGGAGCTGGAGCGTGAGCCAAAATACAGAATCCAAAATACAAAATACAGAATCCAATCCCTGGGTTCGCTGACCCCCTCAGTGGAACACTCAACACCGGCACACACAATACATTCCAGAATATACAAAAAATATAAAGAAAAAAATACTATCCGCAACGAACAAAGTCAATATATAATATCCTCAACGAACAAAGTCAATATCCGCAAATACGTACAAAGTCAATATCCTCAACGAACAAAGTAAATATCTCCGAATATGTACAAAGTAAAAATATAGTACAGTTCGAAAATACAAAAACGAAACTACTGATCGCCTGGAGCTGGAGCTGGAGCCGGAGCTGGAGGAGGAGTGCCACCAGATGACTGTCGTCGCAACGCCAGGATCGTCTGATACTCCTCCGGTGACAATAGGTAGACGAGCATGTCCTCCCGTGCACCATCGGATATAGACGATGCTCCCGACGTACCAGCAGACGGTCGCTCCGTAGCCATCTCCTGGAACTGCTGTATCTGTTCGACCAAACGCTGCGTAGCCTCCTGCGTAGCGCGAGTCATCTGTCGCAGCGCCTCAGTAGTCTTTTCAAGCCTCTCAAAGCGTGAGATGAGCGCAGAATCATCTTTTCTAGCAATAACCGACTACTTTTCCAAATGGGCTGAAGCAATCCCGCTATCCGAAGTCAAAACTTCCAACGTCATCAACTTCGTCAAGCATCATGTCATCTATCGATTTGGTGTTCCTCGGCATATTATCCATGATAATGGACCACAGTTCGTCAGTCAGAAATTTACTCGATTCTGCGACGACCATCGAATCAATAACCTAGCTTCTACAGCATATAATCCAGCAGCTAATGGATTGGCAGAAGCTTTCAATAAAACCATCATCAAACTCCTGAAAAAGTTTGTTTCTTCTAACAAACGCAACTGGAGCGTGAAGCTTGGTGAATGTTTATGGGCCTACCGCACCACAGTTCGCAATGCGACCGGGTGTACGCCTTTCTCTTTGGTATACGGGTGTGAAGCTGTCCTTTCCCTCGAGATCCAGATTTTTTCTCTGAGAATCGCAATCTCCAATGAACTTACAACGGAGAACAATGATCATCTTTGACTTCAAGAGCTAGACGCTCTAGACGAAAAGCGATTGTACGCTCAACAAAATATCGAGCTGTATCAGGCCCGAATTTCAAAAGCTTTTAAAAATATAGTACAGTTCGAAAATACAAAAATGAAACTACTGATCGCCTGGAGCTGGAGCTGGAGCCGGAGCTGGAGAAGGAGCGCCACCAGATGACTGTCATTGCAACGCCAGGATCGTCTGATACTCCTCCGGTGACAACAGGTGGACGAGCATGTCCTCCCGTGCACCATCGAATATAGATGATGCTCCCGACGTACCAGCAGACGGTCGCTCCGTAGCCATCTCCTGGAACTGCTGTATCTGCTCGACCAAACGCTGCGTAGCCTCCTGCGTAGCGTGAGTCATCTGTCGCAGCGCCTTATTAGTCTTTTCAAGCCTCTCGAAGCGTGAGATGAGCACAGAATCATCTGTATGCGGCCCCCCATCATTTGCAGCATCTCGTCATGCAGAGCTGTGATCTGCGCATCGACACTCTGCTGGTGGCGGAGCGACTCCTCAGTCTGTACGGGGCCGGGCACGGGCATACTAGTAGCGGTTGTAGAGGCCTGTGACGCAATAAAGGCACCATAGGAGCCCGTACCATAGTACGTACCCCTATGCATGCCACCAACGGCCCTCATCTATAGCTCGTCATCTGACTGAGCTGCGGCGGCCGGGGGCTGCTGGGAAGTGCTAGCACCAGCTCCCTCTGACCGTGTCGTCCCGGCCTCCCTAAGCCTCAAAAACTCGGCCTAGAAATTAAATCTATATGAATTCTCACTCGGTCGCTAAAAATTAATATTAATGAACTAGCATTAAGTAAAACTTCTAAAACTCGACCTAGAAATAACATCTATATGAATTTTCTACGTAACTAAAAATTAATATTAATGAACTAGCATTAAGTAAAACTTACGTAGGTGTCCCGGGCCTTGTCGTCTACGAACCGCTCCCCTTCGTGTGCGTGACGAGGAACAAGGTCACCATATTCGGGTCTTCTTCCGATTCAACATGTTACGAAATTATTATATGATTTGTCATTTAAGTTGAAAGAAATATATTACTATAAAGTATTAATTATGCGTAGACGGTGAGATACGTACCATATGAGTGAAGAAATCCATGATGGACCGTGATCCACCACACCACTGCGACCCCGCCTGTCGCGCTCTTTTAGACTTCGCAGACTTCTCCTTGTAGGCTTCCTCCTCGAATCTCCTCTTCATTACCGCCCAGTAGGCGGCAGAGATCCAGCCCTGAATAGGCTTTCCCCGGCGCTTGCGATCCTTTTGGTCGAGGATTGCGTCCCTAATGAGCTTGTTGGCGACGCTGGAAAAAATAGCCTCGACAGCAACGGCATGGTGGGGAGGGAAGAAGTAAGTCCGCTGAAAAAATCATAGAAGTACGTAAGTTATAACATAACATACTAAATGTTAAAAGAATATAAACTTTTACGTACCGAAAAGTGATCAAACCAGAAGGCCTTTTTGTCAGCCGGGACATCCCTCCAGTTGATCCAGGGCCCCTCGTAGTTCTATCGCAGGAATGTACCCAGCGACCGGTGTACGGAGGAGGGATGATACCTGTAAAATAGAAATTAAAATTTATTAAACAAGTTTATAATAAATTTAAACAAATTAAATGCAACAATTTTATTTACCGCCTGGTCCGAGTACAGGCCCAAATCTCCAACCTCATATCCCCCTCCGGGCGACACGGAGGATCTGTCTCAAATGGGAGCTGCAGCCTGCCCCTGCCCCTACCCCTGCCCTTGCCCGCAGCTGCCCCCCTCGCCTCGCCCCGCCCTCGACGTGGGCCTCGCCATCGCCCTCGACCTCAACGTGGGCCTCGGCCTACTCCTCAGTAGGGGTCGATCTCTGGAATACTCAACGGTACTGGCTGCGTAGAAGAAGAAGGCCCTAGCCTCGAACTGCTAGAGCCGTGTCACGACCCGCACCATTTTTCGGATACGAAGCGTGTCCAAGTCCAGCTACGCATCGAGTGGACTCCAGCCCGACTCGATACGTATAAGCTGTCATGATCATGGTATCACATCTAGTCTAAACTATATCTCAATCCACATGAGTCATATAAACAAAAATGAACAAGTATGTGTCGTGGTCTGCAGCCCACTAGCATGTATGTCGGATAAGACTCTAAAATAACAAGAGTCTAAACTGAATCAAGAAACATGATATCTCATGATAATAAAGAAAGCACGAGAAGATAATAAGCACAATAACGATACCTGAATCCCGCAAGCGTATCATCACGTCTGTCATCCAGAGCTGCTAACTAACTCCACACAATAACTAACCTGAAGAGATCATCAGGTCCTCAGGGGACATAGCAAGATACATAAAAATATGCCTATCTAGCAGTTTATCATGCAATAAATAAAATACAGAAATAATGGGAAAAGACCAATCAGCACAAAAACACGACTATACACGACTAGAAGAACCACTACGCCTAAACGAACTGCTGGAGAAAACAAGAGAACACGATAGCACGATGTCAATGGACAACCAATCGAATACTCAAACCCTCGCCCCTAGTGTGGACTCGCAGGTTTGAACAACTACTAGCCCTCGCCCCTAGTGTGGACTCGCAAGCTAGCATCACCCTCGTCCCTAGTGTGGACTCGCAGGTGTGAACCATATACTACTAACCCTCATCCCTGGTGTGGACTCGCAGGCTAGCATCACCCTCGTCCCTTGTGTGGACTCGCAGGTGTAGACATATAACTACTAACCCTCGTCCCTGGTGTGGACTCGCAGATTAGCTTACTAACTCTCGCCCCTGGTGTGGGCTCACAAGTTAGCTTAACTACTAACCCTCGTCCCTAATGTGGACTCGCAGATTAGCTTACTAACTCTCGCCCCTGGTGTGGGCTCGCAAGTTAGCTTAACTACTAACCCTCGTCCCTAATGTGGACTCGTAGGTTAGCTTAAGAATTTCAAGGTACAACAGTTCCGATATGACTTATTCATCCTATGACACGATACGACTCAGTCCAAATACAAGAGATGATACGACACGACCCTATCACTGACACACGAGAAAAACCAATCCAATATGAACTATAAAGCTCATTATGAACAAGGCTATATATAAACTAGCAAGGCTGATATACAAATCACATATAAATAATCAACTAATAAAACTGTATAATAATATAAATATGCATGTAAATAAACTGTAGAGGAAGGCAAGGTATTTTGCCTGGAGGTTGCACGCAGATCCAATAAAATACAGTCAACTGCCAAGCCATGAAGTCCATGTCATCACAACTATCTTCGAAAGCTGAAACAAAACATGCCAACAGTCTCAGAATAGTCAAATTAGCTAGGATTGCCTGTCCTTAAGTCAAATTCTGGACACAGGGAAAAACGATAATTTTCAGGCAAAAACGATATCCGCCTTTGGACCCGCTTTGCACCGAAAAGCGTGCCAGAGTCAATGATCTCTAAAGTCGTCAAACTACATGTCTACGGATTTGGTTTTTCGATACGAACCCAACCGTATGTTCAAAAGTTGGATTCCGACGGACCGTACACAAAATCGCCCGTTGAGTGGGACCATGTGGCCCGCAAAATGGCGTCCGATTCCACTGTCTCAGAATCGGACCAAACTTGGCATACAGGACCAGAAAAACGATACGGTCTTGATGGCACAAGTTTTCGTCTCGATCTGACGAGCGTGCACAAAGTAATTGGAGAATTTGCAAAGTGCATGATACGATAAATTTCGACGGATACGCATCAAATTTGTCGTGCACACACGACCAATTTGAATTTTGCCAAAGCCCACACGACCCACGAAGCCGTTACGCACCTTTCGATACCTTTGGTTCGCGACCACGTCGTCCGGAATGGCGGGACGCACGTTGTATCGAACAAATTTCTAGTTTTTAAAACAGGTTTTTGGGAAACTTTGGGATTCGATTTCTCGACGCGTAGTAATGATTTCTGAATCCACAAAAAAGATTATGAAGCCCTATATGTTGTCTAAAAGTGTCTTCAAATAGTTTTTCTAACATGGTACTAGATCGATCAGAATCGATCGTCAAACTTGGGTGATTGGACTGTATTATGTGTCATGTTTTGGACTGATTTTCATCGATCTTTCGATCGAAACTCGGGACTGACTGACCCACCCGTCATGCTCGAATCTATTTACTAGGATTACTAAAGGGTCATATAGGCTATACGTAGGATTTCACAGATCGAAAAATCGTGGATTATACGCGAAGAACTAGAACAATAAAATCGGTACCTGCACGTGTGCTGCTGTTCCCGTCTGCGCATACGGCGTGTGTCTCCACGCGACGACGACGGCGGCGGCCCCCGGCGGCGGGTGGCGCGCAGGGTAGGGGTCGCAGCAATGGTCGAAGAGTTTTAGGGTTTTGACGATCTTCTCTGGCTCAGTCGAACTCCCGTTCTCTGTTATATATGCGTAATCTTTGTTCTCGGGTTAGCCTGGAAAGTATATACGCGGGTTTGGCTTGTGATTGCTGCTGCTTTATTCAGCATGGGTTGCCTACTATTGGGGTTAAGATGCACTGGCAGTGGGAGTTTGGCCTTGGGCTTCTGGCTAAGGAGTTGGGCTCAGCCTGTGAGCCCAGCTTTGGTTGTTTTGTTTTTCCTTTTCTAATACATATATATAATATATAAAAAAAAAAAATATATATATATATATATATATAGTATATATATATATATATATAATATATTTACATACAAATACATAAATACACATAAATACATTTGTACTTGTATATACATATATATACCCACATATACATATGGTAAATATATTTAATACACACACAATACACACATATAATATTTATATATATATATATATATAATATATATATATATATATATATATATATATATATATATATATATATATATTATATATTTTATATATATATATATACGTATACAATATCTATGTATATACATATACATAAATATATATACACTCATATACATATATCTATATATAATATATTTACATAATATATTTTTTCTTACACATAGCCCATATACATATTATATATATATATATATATTATATATATATATATATAATATATCTATATATAATATATCTATATATATATATATATATATATATATCTATAATATATATATTTTTTTTTTTTTTTTTTTTTTTTGTTTTTTTTTTTTTATATACATCTATATATATATACTATATCTATATATATAATCTATATATCTATATATAGATACTACACGCAAACATTTATTCTTTTGATAAAGAATAAATTAATAATAACTAATTATAATAAATAGTTTATTATCAATAACCCCAATAATAATAATATAACAATAATAATTTTACTAGTTGTTAAAATAATTCAATAGTGGCTCCTGGATGGGCATATCAAAAACTCCTATTACTGGGGCCCAGAAAATCCTATAATATTCTAATATGCTATTTAATATTAATAATACCTATAATTTACGTATAATAATATTCTTAGAATAATTGCCATTCCAAAATATACAAAAATACTTGTAACTTACCAAACCTGTCTACAAGACCGTACTTGTCCTACTACATGCCTACCTGGGCTTGGATTTGGTTCGGCCCAGTTCGGACTAAACTTGGTTCAACCGGGTTCCTGCAAAATCAATAAACCTAATAATAATTAATAAAACTTATTTATAATGGTCATGCTACAACTTGGCCTGGTTTTCCTAATTATGACATCTCTTGGCTCGGCT
>JANAVB010010597.1:902455-917455 GCA_029216955.1 Iris pallida
AATACTAAAAAAACATTTATGAATTCTAAAATCATATTAAATCAAATAAATAATAAAAAATATTTTAAAAAAATTTTCGGGAAGGGAAGCTACAAGCCGGGTATGGAGACACTGCTGCGGCGACTAGACGCTAGTGTAATGGAGTGCGGGGGGATGAGAGTCGGTAGGAGGAGTGATAGAGTGAGACTGTCGGGCTCGTCGACTCCCACCAGCACCGAAAACCAAAGGATCAACGTCGAGCCATATCTGAAAAATAGAAGTAACCGTACTACATCTAAAAAAAGAAAAGTAAAACATACTACATCTGAAAACGTCGCTAAGTAAACCATACTACATCTGAAAAAAAACAAAAGTAAACCATATTACATCTGAAAACGTCGCTAAATAAACCATACTACATCTGAAAAAAAACAAAACTAAACCATACTACATCTGAAAACGTCGCTTATTAACGTCGCTAAAACAAAAGTAAACCATACTACATCTGGAAAAATAAAAGTAAACCATACTACATCTGAAAATTAAACATATTCAATCCTTTCTAAAATATTCATCTTGTTTCCGATTCCTCTTCCTCTTCCTCTTCACTTCTATCAATCATCTTCCTCTTCTGATACTTCTACCTCTTCCAATGATGAACATGTCATGAGGAACTTCTGTTGAGTCCACATCGATAATATATAATAAGAGATAGTTCGTCTCCTGATAAGCTATCTCGTCGATATCGAAGGTATTCCGAGCTTTATTCTTACAGACTGCCCACCAATCTGATCTCCCGGTTCCTCGTTTTGGATAGCTGGTAAAGTAAACTAGCTGAGCCTGGCTTGCTAGAACAACGGCTCATAAGCTTGATATCGACGGCGATAATTTATGTGAACAAGACCATGTTGTCAACTCTCCAATCTCGACCTTGGATCGGATCAAACCAGTCACATCTGAACAAGACGATCTTATAAGGTCTATACAATAATTGTATGTCAGTTCCACAATCTTCCGTAAGACGCCAAAGAAGTCATTGCCTGGGTCGACGTCTTTGTAGTTTGAAGATTTTATGCACAAACAGCTATTCTTCGTAGAATCCAAATCCAAGAAGTCGTCTCTTATTCGAGCATTTATTGACTTGAACCTGAAACCATTTACGTAGTAACTTGGCCAGTTTTTCACTTAATAAATTGGTCCCTTGGCTAGAGTTTTAATATACTCTTTCTCAATGATTGCCTCTGGACGATCAACCTAAATACCATATAAACGATGCTAACTTAATTATTATGTGCAAGTATAAACGTACAAAAAAAGTAAATTATGAAGATATTCGTACATATGCTCTCAACCAAAAAGGAAAATGAAGTCTCATTTGCTGTTCTACTTCCTCCTCGGTTGCGTACGAATTGTTGGACGTTACTTCATCCTTAACATGCTGAAAAGCAACGAAGCAAAGGTATATTAGTTATATTCAGAAGCAATGAAGCACGCGAAATAATTTTACTTACCCCTCTAGCTTGTCCACTTCTTCCTCGTCGCAGTTGAGCAATACATATAACATTACAGCGCTAACCTCATCGTCATTTAGATATCTTTTTTTATTTATCAGATGGTTTTCTGTAGACAGTAAATACTTTCAGCTTTGCCTCAATACCAACTTCATAGCCGTCGTCATTTCTGGGAGCCTTTGTTCTATTTGTAGCAATATGAGGCTAAAAATACATGGAACAGAAGTTTGAAATCTCCTCAAGGATATATGCTTTACAAATAGAACCCTCCACCCGTGCCTTATTTTCACCCTTCCTCTTGAGGTGGTTCAACTGTCGCTCGAACGGATACATCCAACGATAACCGACAGGTCCAACAACAAGAGCCTCATGGATAAGATGAATCGGCAAATGCACCATTGAGTCGAAGAATGCAGGAGAAAAAACTCTCTCAAGTTTGTAAAGTGTTACCACAATGTCCTTCTCTTGCTTCTCTAAATGATCGACGTGCAACTTACAAAAATAAAGATCTCTGAAAAATATGCTAAGCTCTGTTAATGGATCCTAGACTACTGACGGTAATAATTCCCGAAATGCAACAGAAATTAACCTCTCCATGAATACGTGGCAATCGTGGCTCTTCATTCCGGTCAGTTTACACTCCTTTATGTCGACACATCTTCTTACATTGTAGACGTATCCGTCCGAAAATTTCAAGTCCTGGATCCATCTACAAAGTCTTACTTTGTTCTCCTTGTCCAGCGAGTAGATTGCCTTAGGCCGCAAAAGCTTTCCCTTCCTGTTGTCTATCATGTGCAATGTAGGGCGTCTGCATATTTCGGCTAAGTCCAATATAGCCTTCTGATTGTCTTTTGTCTTTCCTTTGACGTCCATTACAGTATTAATTATGTTATCAAACACGTTCTTTTCGATATACATGACGTCAAGGTTATGTCTAATCAGATTTGTGCTCCAATATGGCAGATCCCAGAATATACTCCTTTTGGTCCAGTTATGATCTTCGCCAAATCCCTCGCAACGGCTGCTCGTTGTAGGATCTTCAATAGCACTTGGGATTTCTTTTACTTGCTCCTATGTGTCCTCTCCGGACCATATTGACGATGGATCACCCTTCTCCATAGCTTCGATACGGAAAGCAGTTCTGTTCCTACGATACGGATGGTCTTTCGGCAAGAAATGTCGGTGACAATCAAAGAAGCATGAATTTCCTTCGTGTCTCAAACGAAAAGCCTTAGTGCGGTCCATGCAATACGAACATGAAATCCGACCATGAGTGCTCCATCCAGATAACATTCCATAAGCCGAAAAGTCGTTGATTGTCTACATTAGTGCTGCCCGCATCTGAAAATTCTATTTTTTTCGAAGCATCATATTTGTACGCCCCTGTTTCCCATAGCTGCTTCAGCTCATCTATCAATGGCTGTAAGTACATATTGATGTTCTTCTTCGGGTTGTTCGGACCGGGGATGATAATAGTTAAGAACATGTAAGGTGTCTTCATGCACACCAAGGCAGTAGGTTGTACGGAGTGAGGATTACCGGCCAGCATAAATATTGGGAGCCTGAAAGACCAAATGGGATAAAACCATCAGTGTAGAGCCCCAACCTTACATTATGCACATCAGAAGCAAAATTAGGATATGCTCGATCGAAGTGCTTCCATGCTTCTCCATCAGATGGGTGATCCAACACTCCTTCGGTCTGTTGTCGCTTGTGCCAACTCATATTTTTGGCAGTCTCTTTTACCATGAACATCCTTTGCAACCCGGCGTCAACGACAAGTAGTGCATTGAAGCAGTCGGTCTTCTAGACTTGCCTGCAGCAGTTGGCTTGTAGCGATCAGCACCACAGAATCCGCACACTTCTGCATCCTTATGATCTTTGTAGTAAAGCATGCATCCGTTCTGACAGCAATCGATCTTGTCGTATCCCATCCAGAGGGATCTCACCATCATCTTAGAGCGGTAGAAGTCTTCCGGTAACTTGGCACCCTCCGACAAGATATCGGTAATCAACTCGAGCACTCTATTGTAGCATTCTTGCGACATGTTAAAGTCAGACTTTATGCTCAAGAGTCGAGTTATCACCTCTAGCAGTGAATGGTCCTCACAGCCAGGGTACAAAGGAGTCCTTGCATTCTCCAGCAACTCCATGAACTTTGCGGCATCGGCATTCGTTGCCTCCTCAGCTGCGTCACGATTGTATTGATCGAAACTAGGCCCCACAGCATCGAAGACCATATTCACGTACTCGTTGTCGTCACCAGTTCGACACCAGTTCGGTTGTGGACATTCATATAAGGCTCCACATAAGGCTCCGCTTGAAATACTAAAGGTACAAGCTTTCCATGTACGGTCCATTGGTAGTAATTTGGAAGGAAACCCTTTGTGTATAAGCGATACGTCACATCCAATTCTGGTTGAATCTTCATGTTCCGACATTTTGCACATGGGCACTTAATGTCCATGCCGTCCATGGATTGAGGAAACGCCTTCGCGAATTAGAGGAATTGTTCTACTCGACGATGTATTCATCTCGCACACCGTACCTGTCATCTCGAATGCGGTTGTACATCCACGAACGGTCTAGCAGATACATGGATATAGCTATTTTAGATTTCTGCAAATATGAATAAACTTCAAAATTAAAATGAATATACTACATACTACATACTACGGCCGCGACTCGGGACCATTCCTATAAGTCGGGACCATTCCTACTACATACTAAAACGAATAAACTTCAAAACTAAAAAGAATATACTATAAACTAAAACGAATGTACTACATACTACGGTCGTGACTCGGGACCATTCCTATGAGTATCAGGATCAAGAAAAATAGACGACGGCATTAACCAACCAACAAAACTACGTGTTACAAATATCGGCACTATCGGTACGTGGTTTCGAATCAGAGTATCAGATTTTTTGGTGTCGGAAAACAAATAATTATTACTAATTTATCAGATTTTTTGGCACTATCGGTGCCCATGACCCAGCCCCCCCCCCCCCCCCCGTACCCCTCCTTCCCCCTACACCACCCCTAACCCTAACCCGAACCCTATCCATAACCCCTCCCCCACTAGCCCCCCTCCCCTCTCCAGCCCCTCTCACCCCCCTGCTCCCCTCCCCTACCAACCACCCCTAACCCTAACCCGAACCCTTATCATAACCCTCTCCTCCCCTCCCCCCAACCCTCCTCCCTCGCCCTCACCCTCCAGCCGCCCTCACCTCCTCGTCCCTCACCCCCCCACACACCCACCCCTAACTCGAACCCTAACCCTCCCCTCCCCCAGCCCCCCTCCTTACCCCCCTGTCCTACCCTCCAGCTACCCCCCAACCACCCGCACCCTCCCGTCCGTCCCCCCGAGCCACCAGCACCCCTCCAACCACCAACAACAAAAACAGAGAGAGAGAGAAAGCGAGAGAGAGGGAGTCACGTACCGGAGGAGAGTCACCGGAGAGAGTGAGAGTCGCCAGAGAGAGTGAGAGCGCCAAAGAGAGTGAGAGCGACGGATAAAGTGAGAGTGAGAGCGCCGGAGGGAGAGAGTGAGATAGTAAAATGGATGGGAGAAATGAATCGGGGAGGAAATTTAATTTAATTAGAATTCAGCGACGTTCTTACTAACGTCGCTAAATTAGTCTCTATTAGCGACGTCATAGCGACGTTTCACGACGACTAGCTCATGTAACTAATATACGTCGTTGTCACGTCGCTAGTAGCAACGGTTAGCGACGTTTCAGTTATACGTCGCTAATGTCAGCAATTTAGCGACGTTCGATGAACATCGCTAAATTTACGTTGCCAATTGGGCAGATTTTAGTAGTGATGGCTTGCATTTCGAACTCGTATTTTCTATCAAACTTCTTGAATAATACAGTGTTCTAATCGGTTGCTTGTGCGATTTCAGGTAATCGCGTAGGCGACGTCTAGCACGACCAACAAGTTCTCTCGCCTAAACAAAACTCAAGGTGAGTGGCTGACCCTTCTCTTCTCGACCCCTTCTTAGTTCAATCAATAATTGTGTTGCGGAAGAAATGATAAATTCAAAGGCACGAGCACTCTGTAAACTGTAGAAATGCATTAACAAAAGAATGACTCAAATATTATGTGGATTCTACCTTAGTAAACTAAATAAGTCTAACTCGGTCATTGGACAACTTGTCGACAAGGAGAAAGTTTCCTTGAACGATAACCCGGGGCCACGGGACCGACTCGGCCTAGGAGGAAACACGGTATAGCTGTGCTGGTTGATAGCACAGGTTAAGCGGGGACTTACAGCGGGGCTCGCTACTTGCGCTGCAAGGGCCCCGGCTAACAAAGCTATAGTCCATCACTACAACAAAAAGACCTATTAATGACGCTTGATAAGTGAATTTAATGACGGCTGATAAAGAAGCGTCATCAAAGTTCGAAATACCTTTTTTCTCTGACGGTTTGGGCTAATTTTGGGCTTTTTATAACGTTTATAAAATAAAACGTTATTAATATTTTAGAGCGGTGGCAAACTTGTAATATTTGTAAACTTATTAATATGTTCGAAATACCATTCGTCGCCTCTCTCCTTAATAGACTTCAACTCTCTTTTTTCCTTTCTCCATCCAAAAAAAATTAGGGTTAGGGTTTTGAGAAGAGAAGGATGAAGAAATCGTATCCGAGCAGAAATTACTGCGGCGAGCTTTGCGGAGAAGAAGCCTCCCTCTACTGCGATGCCGACTCCACCTTCCTCTGCTTCCGGTGCGTCCGTCGCGTCCGTGCCGCCAACTTTCTCGTCGCCCGCCACGTTCGCCGCCTCACTTGTACCTCCTGCCTCTCCCTCGCCGGATCCGGGCCCTCCGTCGCCCTCGTCTCCGCCGGACCTACTCCGTCGGACCACTCCACCCCCTCTCCTTATATAACCTCCACATCACTCCCTCCAACCTCGTATCAGGAAAAAAATAATCCGAATCCAACTTTTTTTCTCCTTCCTTTTATTCTAAAAATGGCATCATCGGAGCTCACCTTCCGCGGGCACGATCTCAACCCCAATCCGACGGCCCATACTCCTCCGACAAGCCCTCCACCGCCATCAAGAAGTTCCCCTCCCCCTTCCCTCTCGACCGCCTCCTCCTCGTCCTCTTCGGTATGGCCATCGCCTCCCTCTTCTTCTTCCTCCTCTCTCCTCCCGTCGGAACCACCACCGCCTCCTCCTCCCTCCGCCTCCCGATCTTCGACGCCACGATCCGCTCCGCCGCGGCCGTGGCGGTCCCCACCTGGGCCGCTACGGCCGGCGGGGGCGGAAGGGTCCCGCTGGGGCTGAAAAGGAAGGGGCTGAGGGTGGTGGTGACCGACGGGGCCGGGTTCGTGGGGTCCCACCTGGTGGATCGGCTGATCGCGAGGGGGGACTCCGTGATCATGGTGGACAACTTCTTCACGAGAAGGAAGGAGAACGTGATGCACCACTTCGGCAACCCCAACTTCGAGATGATACGCCACGACGTCTTCTAGACGATCCTGCTGGAGGTCGACTAGATCTATCACCTCGCCTACCCGGCCTCGCCGGTGCACTACAAGTTCAACCCCGTCAAGACCATCATACTGTTTATTTCAGGAATCAAATGCAAATTTGGATGAAGTTGTTGCCCTTGCAAAGGAGCTTCAGGTATTGAAGTTTTCACCCTTGGGTGAATTTCTAATATGGAAAGGGAGAATTTTGTTTTTTGGGGCGGCCGAGAAGGACACGGGGACACGGACACGACATTTCATCTGATTTGTGCCGGATCGGACACGTCACTGGTTTCTAGAGTCTTTAAAATACTGAATTTTACTCGTGAGTTTTTTATTTTAATTTCTGTTTTTTGTGTGTGTTTTAGGTTCCGATCAAGACTCTGCTTATAGATGGGAATTTCAGATGCACTATGGGCATGTAAGTTTTACTTTTAGACGATAAAGGCTTCCACTTTGATTCAGAATCTTAGTTTTTCCTTAATTGTGTACATTTCTCTTGCTTGTGATGATTACGATGGATGGCTGGGCTCCCTGTGTTCAACAATAGAGACCTTCTTGCTTTCGGCAATTGCTGACCTGTGTTATTTTCGTAGAACAATTTCCTTTGTTATCGCCAACTATTCATTGGTATATTCTTCCTTCTAGTTAGCTACAATATTTGTGCTGCTAGCTTGTTTTTCTGCTAGTTGCTTATGTTGGTAAGCTTTTGTGTACTATATATGTTCTTTTGTATTTTAAATTGTCCTTCATGTGTTCTCTTATTAAGGGTTTGATACTATGTTTAATACTCTACTACCTTTGTTGCTGCAAAATTGAAGAAGGAATGGATGTGGGTGTATGTACCACTTCCTTGTCTGATACTTTGTTACCTGTGTTACTGCTAGCAATATGGCTTGGTTGACTGTGTATAAATGTTCCTTGCTCTCCTTTTTTGTGTATTTTTTTCAAATATAGATGTTGTTTTTAAGATATTTTTTTTCTAAATGCAAATGTATCAAATTTGTTTTCATGGTTCTGAACATAGGTAAATGTTTGTCTCCATTTTGTACATGAGAAAAATGTCATTGTAGAACAAACTATTGCTCGTTACAAGACCAAGAGAGTTTGATTTCTCAGTACAAGACCAAGCAATTTGGTAGATTATACCATTTTGATGCCGAACTTTCTAACTACATAAAAATAATTTCATATATACTCATGTTTCCTAACTCATGTTACTTGTTTTTTTTTAATTAGGAAGACTAATTTTTTTTTCTTCTAATGGTCCAAACCATGAAGCTGATATGAGGACGGGAAGAGCTACCTACTGGGAACTTACAAGTCTTCAAACCATCTGGCCTGGACTTCAGGTGGTTGTTTAGACAAATAGGTATGGTTTTATAGGTATGGTTTCTATGGAGATGTTATCAAGGAAAGTGATATATGTTAATAGTAACTTTTTTATGTCCTGTGTATAAATAGGCCATTTGATTGCATTCTTTGAGTGGCATGTTTCGTTCACATTTGATTGTATTATTTGAGTGGCATGTTTCTTTTACTCTTTGAGTGGACTGTTTATTACTACAGGTAGGTATTTTAATGCATTCTTAGATTCAATGTATATGAAAGTATTTTATTACATGATCCTCAATTGCTAGTTTCTTGTTGGAAACTTGGTACCAACTCTTAAGACATGAGGTGGTCTTTTGGTAATATTTTGTTTTTATCTTTTTTCAGGGTTTTGCTACGTGATGCCGACAGTTTTGATGTGCTCAAAGTTGAAGCCAATGTACTAATAGTTTTGAGGGTCTACTTACTAGTAGTAGTTGTAAATATATGTATATGGATGTCCTATTTTGAAAAAATGTAATGAAGATGGTGATATATATTATGTATATATTTGTAAATGGATTAAATGGTACTCTATAACATTTAGATGTTTTCTTGTGAATATGGTTCAAAATGAATGTTTTGAAATTGAATTGAGCAACATTGAGCATTGATCTATAATTTTTTGGAAAGTAATATAAAAATGTACAGAATTGAGCGTTGTAAATGTGCTGAATTGAGTCTATACAAATTATCTATTCATAACGCTTTCAAACTACGCTGAAAATAAGTGTAGCAGAAACTCATCATATTCATGACGTTTTTATTTATGACGCTTTTAAAAAACATTTATAACACCCGTTTTCATCACGCTTGATTTGGAAAAAAAAGCATCATGGTTTGTCATTAATGACGGTTTTTAGCCGTCATTAAAAGGTATTTCTATTGTAGTGCATGATGGCTTGTGATGTCAGTGACCAATAACGCATAAATTATACACGATATGTAAACGATAATAATTGACAGGGAAGAACATGGTAAGTCTCAATTGTACGGCACGCTCTGCCAGGGGTAAGTTCTAACACAAATTACATTATGCTTGCCATATGCTTGTTTGAAATTCATTAGGATGGTTAAAAACATTCATAAACTAAGTCATATAAACTCTTCAACCAAATAAGAGCTTGGAACTTAAATAGCCACGCACCAGTACAAAGTGTAATGTACTACTGATCCTCGCTCTCCACGCAGGTACCCCGAACCACGAAGGGCGTGCCACTTAAAAGCTCAAGGCGGCGTGAACATTTGAAGCCTCGTTCGTGAGTTAAAGGCTTATTTCTGGAAATCCTTTTGAAGACCCTGTACTCAGTCCAAAAGAAAAAAAGATGACGACTCGACTTCCCTCAATAGCAGGTGAAAAGTGTTATATTTTGCTTGTAAAAAAAGATGTAATATATAGAACGACTATCTCATCAGCGTTCATTTTGTAAGTTGAGTCATGTTGTAAGCCTGCACGGCACTGATTGTAAAGGAGTCATGTAAATGAAGTTTTATTATCAATGAAAAGTTTACTTCTATTTCAAATGTGTCAATCAATTTTCTCTGCATACTCTAACTCGATGTTGTGTTTCAGATAATCTTATGACTATGCCTTATGCGATCGCAACTTAGGTTCGTACGGCATCACGCCTGGGGGACGACTATCGATTCTACGAAATCGGGACGTGACACATTAATCCGCAACGAGATATTGTTCCATGGCATGGCCAGCTATTATAATGCCCCAGTCCCAAAATACGTAGGACTAAGTACGTAGACATGCCAGCTATATACATACGAAGTACAGGGCCTTGTATGTATACATAAGCTGTAAAATGTAGTAAACCACAACTAACTAATCTCATCCACAAAATAAAAGAATAAAAGATATCATATAATGATTTGTCTTGATGCATGTTGGGTGGAGACACATCCACTACCAACAAAATAAAAGAAAGAGGTACATGATATACAAAAGAAATGGCGAAGGTAGCAGGATAGATCTAAAATACGTCATCTTCGAATAAATAGAGAAGACCACGACCTCTGCTAGAATACCTGCGAAAGACATGAACAGACACCTGGGGAGATAACCAGGTCCTCAGAGGGACGTAACAAGACACATAATATCATGCCATAAACTGAATAATAAAAGCTCAATAGAAAAGTATATATGACTAAGCAGATAAAAGGTCCTTAACCATTCTATGTGAAAATGCACTTTGAAGACAACGCTTCACACAAGGGCTTCCGAGACTAGAAATACGGCGCGTTAGCATTTCAACCGAGGTACTAGTGGCATCTAGAGGAAAAAAATAAATGCACGGCACACTAGTCTCTCGGATGAGTCACTAACGGCAGCTAGAGGAAACTAAATACACGACACATTTGTGTTTCAACCGAAGCACTAGTGGCATCTAGAGAAAAGTAAATAAATGTACGGCACACTAGCTCTCGGCTGAGTCATAAATGGCAGCTAGAAAAAAGTAAATGTGTGAAGCCCCTGCGCCTAATAACTGTCTTCCCCCTCCCCATGCACTACTCGTGCTGAATCCACACTACGATAATTCTAATAACCGCTAAGTCTTCTAGGCAACTATATTAGCAATTATATCCTAACGCTTGTCCTGTACGCACCGATGTACGGTTGGTACGCAAGTCCGAATCTATATGAATCATCTGACATCGTGGCACACAGGTGTAGGGCCAATGAATGCGGCACAAACAAAGGTGGTCCCTTAACTCTAGGCCAAATGCATAAAGAAAACTAAAATATAGTAATTTGCAACTACATATGGTTTTGAAAGAACAACTTATAAGAAATAAAACATGCATGATATTGAGCAATAAATTAAACAGTAAAGGCAATGTGTCTTGCCTGGTAGGACGCCTGGGGTGCTGCAATGATCAATGTGGCACGAACTGCGACTTCGGTAACAACTACACAAGGTGAGCTCGGGGTGGTGGCACAGACAGTTCCATTGGGTCCAGAAGGGTCAAATTAGTTAGGGACGATATCAAGTAAGTACATGACTGACAAAGGAACGAGAATAGTAGGACCTGGTCAGGGTGATAATCGAAGCGATTTGAATAATTAGATACATATAGTATAATTATAAAATATTTATAATTTTTGAAAACTAGATTTTTGTTACTAAAATAATTTATATAATTATATGAAAATCCAGCAGAAGACATTTTATTGGTAAAAGTGAATTTTATCAAAATATAATTTTTTTAATATTTGAAACGGGGTTCTATTAGTTAAAAATAATTTTACGTAAATACTTGAAAATCTAAAATTATTTTAGGCGAAAACTCTAAGTTTGTAAAAATACGACTTTAGATAGAAAAATATATATATATTAGATAACTACCTGGAAAATCTAGGAAAGAAAATCGTTTTAGGCTACATTATAATTTATAAGTCAAAAAAAAATATTTCTTAATTAAATAGAAAAACTGCAGCAATATATAAAATATTTTTATGAGCCAAAAATATTTATCTAGAAAATCAGTTTAGGGCTAAGAACCTAATTTGAAATTATATGTAGGGTTAAGTTACTACTATATTTTTGTTACAAATATATATATATATATATATATATATATATATATATATATAATAATAATAATAATAATAATAATAATAATAATAATAATAATAATAATAATACAAAACTACTAAGATGATGATAATAATAATAATAATAATAATAATAATAATGATGATAAAGTAACCCACATTGAAAGTAGCACAGTGTTGCTGTGTTCTCTTTGTCAAAAGGGGACGAGGTGGCGAGAACAGGGACTTAGCAAAGAAAATGTGGAAGAAGAGGAAAGAAGGAAGAGTGAAGCCTACACGGATTTTAGGCCGTCGGGAAGGCGATCGGCAGGGGGTCGCTCAGCGCGGCGATGAGGGGCTTGGAAGAGGGAGCGCTCAGGCGGGGAAGGCGGAGGAGACTCGGGTGAGACAGAGGGAAGAAGGGGGGCGGCTCGGCCGGGGCTCGTCGGCGGGCAAGGCGGTCGAAGGCGCTCAGGAAGAGCGGCGCACGCGTGGCGGCTCTCGCGGATCCGGCCGACGGTAGAGAGGGGTTTCCATCGGGTGTGCTTCGTGCGTTCGTAGCGGAGCCGAGCTCGCCGGTGGAGGAAGCCGGTGGTGAAACGGGCAGAAGGCTACGACGGTGCCAGATCCACAGGGGGGAGGCACCGGTTCGCGGTGCTGCAGGAGCGGCTGTTGCTGGTTCGGCCGGAGTTAGGTGAGGGTTTCCCCTCCTCCTCCTTCGTGATGGTTTCCTTTTGGGTTGTGGTGGTTAGGGTTGTTGACCGAAAGTCTGTGGAGGTGGTGGTGGCGCTCGGCCAAGGTGGCCGGAGTGACGGTGGCGTCCGAGGGGAGTGGTCGTGTGTTTAATTCCTTTTTCTTTTATTTGTCTTTGTGGTGACGAGCGATGGGTGGCGTTGGTCTGGTGTTGGTCGTGGGTGGTCTTGGGGATGATGACGTTGGTGGTGGTGGCTGAGATGGGTGTTGGCAGAGGTCGGGATCTATGAAGGAGAACGGGTGGTCGAGGTAGTTTAAGAGGGTCGACTGTTCGGACGTGGTGGTGGCGATGGCCTTGGCGGGGGTTGTGGAGGTTCTCGGTGGGCTGGTTTGGCACTGGTGATGGCGATGGCGACGGTGGTAGTGGATGTCAGGGTTGTTGTGGCTGGAAAACCGGGGTACGGAGGATGGCCGCGGGAGTTGGGGTTGTTACGTCGTCGAGGGAGGCGGCCGGGACATACAGCTTGGATTAGGTCTAGGATTTGGGTTGAGTCAAGGATGTTGTCGGGATGTGTCGGGTGTGTCCGACACGATGATGGTAACGAGGAGATGCGTCCGGGTGTGTCGGACGCGATGAAGATAATGTATTTGTAAAAGAAAATAAATAGTAGATGGGAAAGGCATGGGCACGGGCACGGACACGACGCACAGTTTAGATGTGGAGTTGGTGAGGTTTGTGGATGGTAGAATTTTAATGGATGAGTACCTCTCCTTATATAGGAGGTAAGAATTTCTAGTTGGATAAGGATTATGATTTATTTAAATTCTCAATAGATAATTTGCTACTAATAAATTTAAAACCAATCAAATCCAAATCCAAATCCAAATCTAATTAAATTCCATCTTTTAGCTTCAAATCAAATAAAATAAATCAAATTTCAAATATAGATATTATTTTATCTATTTAAATAAATCCATAAAATCAAATCAAGATTTAAATTGCCATAATAATTTCAAAATATGTTTTCCAAAATAATAATAATAATTTCAAAAATTACATTATTATTTAAAAATAAACTAATAAATAATTACGAAATATATATGTATGCACAAATAATATTTACATAATATATTTTTCTAGTATACCATTTTATAAGAATATTATTTATTATTATAACTGTATAAATGAAAGACTTTTCAAAAATCATAAACTTAGAAATTTTGGTACGATAGCTAAAAATAATTATATATATATATATATATATATATATATATATTATTTTAAAAATAGAAAAATATTTTTCTAAAAATATGTACGCTCGCACATATTCGCACTAGTCGAGCAATTACAAAAACGAAATTTCGCGTGCGACGTACAATGCAACTATGCGACGTATAAAAAAAAATAAAAAAATTGGTACCAAATTTTTTTTAAAAAAATAGTAGAAATTTAGGGGTTTTACAGCTATAAATACATGATACATGCAATCAAGATGCAGGTGCCAGATACTGTCACCCCCAATTTTCAAGAATATTTTTGAATTTATTTTATTATTTATGATATTGTTTTGGGGTTATTTGAGTCGGGTTCGAATTTTAACTCAATCCGACTTGTATCGGAGATCCGGGGTAGCTTTATTTCTAGTGGGACCCACTCATTAGTTAGACATGGCCCATATATGACAATATTTAAGTTAGTATAGTTAGACTAAATATTCATGACTAGGTTGGGTTAATTAGAGATTCAAACTAGATTAATTTAGCTTCAAACCAAAACCTAATTTAAGTTGAACCTAATGAGACAAGAGGGGGGCATTTTGGACTTTCCAATATGGGGATACATGGCCATATAGGGCCGGCCACAATAGGAGGGGGATGAGTCACTTTATTTTCATTCTTAGCCACAAATTTCTCTCTCCTTTGTTCTTTCCCAAATTTGAGAGGAACCTCCATTTATTTCATCCCCAAATTAATCTATTCCTCCATCAAATCTTCTTCTTCCCTTCTATATTCAAGCAAGTGGAGAAGCTAGCCAAGTTTGGGAGGTTTTGGCTTTGGTTCGTGTCCATTTGGAGATTCTTTCGTGTCGGTGTCGTATCGGAAGGAGTTTCCTTGGATTTCACCTCCCGGAAGATAAAATCTACCCTCTATTTCAATCCTACATGCATATAGGATCATTTTGAACCCATAGGAATGACCCCCATGGTTGTGTCTCCATTTGTGTCCATTTCGTGTCCATTTGAAGATATTAGGAGTGTCCTTGTTATGCTTTGTGTCCGTGGGAAACCCCTAATATTGGACACACTTGTGTTTGTCTTTATGTTTAAATGATTAAATACATATTTTAATCTCAGATTTTTTATGTTTTAAATGTTATTGTAAACCCCCATAATTTATAATTGATTTTTTTAATTAA